>QAGG01000055.1:0-172850 GCA_003138045.1 Penicillium sp. MA 6036 | reverse complement strand
ATGGGGGATGTGTGGGTTGTTAGATGGGAGGGGGTGAAGAAGGCGTGGGGGAGGGGGGAGGTGGAATTGCTGTGAAGGTTAGAGGTTTGGTTTATAGCGGATGTTTCGTTTCATTGCTGGCGTTGGTGTACTTATTGGTTATACTCATACTCATACTCATACTCATACTCATACATGGCTGGTCAGGCATTGGAAATGCTTGGTATCATCTTGATTCTGTTCCCAGGACGCCGATCGCTAAGCTCATTAAATACGGGACCTATTTCAACCGCCAATGCAAAGATCGTAAGATCGTAACAGACATGTCGCAGATGTCTATGCGACGTACCCGTAGGTAGGCGGCTCTTCGCCCACGCGCTCCAGGTACTCACGATCGATAAGACTCTCGATGCGGCGCTTGATCATGTTAACGTCCGGGATAAAGCGTGTGGCGAGTTGAGACAGTGTTTCGGTCATGAGTTGTGAATGGGTGAGGGTTTTGCGTTGTCTGGCAGATGTTAGCTTTGTCAAGTGGTAGAGGGAACAGGACTTACTTCATGATTCGAACGACAGCGGATTCAATACTACCGTAGCGTTCCTCGTTCATCTTCTTCTCTGTGTCTTTGCGCTGTTCCTTGTCCTCGACCCGGTTGGCGCCACCGCTGACCACTCCGATGCGCACTTTCACAAACGGACTGTGGAAGTCACGGTTGAAGGTAAATTTATCGGTAGGCTTGACGTCCTTGCTCATCGGTTCTTTTAACAAGATTCGGGTTTTCGGTGCGACGGCGAGTGATTGCAAGTTTCTGATCAGATCGTGATCGGGAATCCGTGATCGCTCCTTGATTGCATCGTAGGTGAGAGCCTCCCCATCGGGGAGCTCGTTGAAAAGAAGCAAGACCGCCATGGCGAAGGTTGAGACGTTGAGCTCGTAGCGCTGGACTTTGCCATTGGCCCGGACAAAGGTGGCTCGGACGTCTGCAGTTCCCATGCTGGCCTGCCAGGACAGTTTGCGGCCACTGTGTTTGTCGAGATAAAACCGCTCGAAGCTTGACTTGAGGGTCTCAATCTCCTTGGGTAGAATACACGGTAGCACAACCGTTCCGTTTCTCGTCTGGGACATGACCTCTATCGGCCACATCGTGCTGGTGAGAACGCTAATCTCCAGGTCCACTGGCTTCTGCTGAGGATCACCATTGAGAGCGATATGCTTCTTGTAGTTCGTTGTTAGATCCTCTGACACAGTGATGTCCTTGAACATGGCTTCAATGCGCTGTGTGAACTGGTTTCCGACTTCCAACTTCATCTTTGAGATCATCTGCCTTTCGGCATCCATGCTTGCGGCCCGCTTCATCAGAAGACGACGGGACAGATGTTTCTTGTAGTAAGTTTCGAACAAGTCCTTGTCTTTGATATATCGCAGCATCGTAATGCCATTATCCAAGAGAAGGTCCACCTCGTTCTCTGTCTTTCCCTTGATTCCCTTCTTGAGGTTTTCATCAAAGAAGAGCGACAGATACTCGGAGCTTCTCGAGTTCATGTTGATAAATTCGGAAAAGCTAGCCCCAATCGAGCTTTGAAGACCCTGATCAGACGCGAATGCCTTCTCCCACACGCCATCGAATTTCGTCTTGAGAGCAAGGATATCATCAACCCAGCGGATGGCGGAGACTGTTTGCTGATTTTGGGGTTTTCCCTTGTCCTTACCTTTTTCAGTTAATTTTTCTCCTTTGCCTTCCTTTTCAGTCGACGTTGCTGGTGCCGGGGCTTGAGGCAACACGATGGATGAATTATTGATTTCCTTGCCCATCTCCACGATTCGTTTGTTGACCACGCTAGTCAGAGCTTGCTTCTTTTTGTCCACTCTGGCATTGAGCAGGTAGACGTTTCGCAGCCCTTCAAGTTGATCGTGATCCAGCATGTGTCTCACACCGGTTCCCTCGAGGTTGACAACCTCCTCGATGTTGTTGCGGATAAGCTGATCGTCAAGCAAGTCGAGAACTTTGGGCTCTGTGCCAACCGCCAATGTATAGCGGCATCGTTCTTGTTCTTCATCGACCCGCTGGGTAGCGATGCGACAGAACGTAGTAGCATCGGCGATTTCTAAGAGACGTTGGCCCTCTGCTTCATAGAACACCTTACTTGTCTCGAGGAAAGCGGGTTCAAACATAGTCAAGTAAAGTTTTGAGCTCTCTTCTTCCGTCGGAGTTTCATAAAGTCCCTCCAGCATTTGGATACAATGCCGAATGAGCGGCCGCTCAATCATGTGGCCAGCCCGTTCCAGTGAGATCATAAATAGTATGGTTGATTTGAGCATGTCGGCGATAGTGAGACCGGAACCAGGGCGAGCAGATGATTGAAGGATGTGGTCGCGGAAAAGTGCCATGCAAGTAACGTAAATGGACGGCTTGGAGTGGGTTGTGGTTACCATGCGGTCCTGCATGATATGTGAGCAACAAGCTCCAACTACTCATTCCAAGGGAGCCACCTACCATATACATCATAACATCCGTGACCATGCCCATGCATAGCTGATGATCTTCCCAGGCATCCTTCAAAGCGGCCAAGAACTTCTCTCCGGCTTCCCGCCTCTCGCTCGATTGATCCTGGGCATCGGTCGAATTCTGCGCCCGCAATAGACTCCCCGAGATCGACTCGGTAATATGCTTCTGGACATTGTTTTGAAGCCAGCCCTGCTCCAGTTGTTTGACCTTTTCGTAGAGATCTTCACCCCGCATCATCAGCACAATCTTGTAGGCGTGGCGATACAATTCCTCGAAAGAGAGGGACGAGGCATTTTTCGTATTGATTTCGCTCAATGAGATCGAGAGAACCCCCCATATGGTATCGAAGTCATCGGTTTTCGCTTGCGAGAGACCCTGGAAGTATAGTTAGTAGCTTCTTCGGACCCCACGACAACGGCCACGTACTCTTCGCGGAGCTCGAATTTTGTGCCTGGCTCTCATTGCCGCCATCTTGAGTGCGAGAATGTCAAGACAGAAGTGAAAAATGCGAGGAACGAGATGAGCGAAATGTGGCAGTTGGAGAAACCTCTCCGCGGAGGCCTCTCGGATATTCAGTAGTTCCGAGGGACCATCGTCATTGCCATATTTTCCCCCGATCTTCACGCTTGCGCAGTCAACACAATTCCGGCATCATCCGTCTACGTTGAGTGATTCTTAGTTCACCTTCAACTCACATTGAACACCTCTTACAAGCAATCATGCGCGCTTTCACTTCGGGCCTCCGCCCATTCAACGCTCTATCGCAATCCATCACCTCCATCACCCGCTCCTCGCGCTCTCTCTCTACACAAACTCTGCGCACGCGCTCATCTATCACATCAACCGTCCCTCGCTTGCGGGTCTTTGCTCAGCCTCAACTGCGCTACAACTCGAGCGCTCCTCGTCCACTCACTGAGGCGCCCAAGAGCCAAACTGAGCAAGAAGCGGAATGGGAAGCGGCGAACCAGGAACGTCGCAAGAACGAAGAAGCTTATCGAATTACTTTCACTTGCAAACCTTGTGGTCACCGCTCTGCACACCGCATGTCAAAGCAGGGCTACCACCGCGGAACTGTTCTCATTCAATGTCCTTCGTGCCAGTCGCGCCACGTTATGAGTGACCACCTCGGAGTCTTCTTCGACAAGAAGACCACTCTGGAAGATCTATTGAAGGAGAAGGGTCAGGCGCTGACTCATGGTCACACTGATGGAAGCCTTGAGTTCTGGGAGGATGGGACAGTGAAGAGCTACGACTTGGAGGGCAAGGAGAAGCTTGGGGCTCCTGAGGAGGAGAAGAAGCTTGGATCTTCCGACGAGAAGTCGACTTGATCCAGCTGAGATGGAGTGTATACGTACATACTTGGTGAATCGGGTGCATAAAGTGGTGTCGTTATATTGGGTTTGTCGGTTTGGATATTTGTATAATATAGTGAAGGCTCTCCACTCTCAGCATGGCAGGATCCAAGCATTGGTGAGAAAAAAAAGATACCCCCAGGGTCATGTAAAATAGAAATGAACTTGTTTGATACCTAACTCTCAGCTGTGAAAGAAATCCAAAGATACATCTAGAATGTCATGTATTTTGTACACAATTCTCGGTTCAGATGGTATATACAATGCAAGTAATTCAATCCGCCCATAACGCCAGCACTTTTGTTATGCCATAACACCATTTCATGAAACATGCAAATAGATGCCAACAAATTCTCTACCAACCGCGTCTCTTTCCACGGTGCTCCAAGCCCTTCTCGCGGCGCTTGTCTCTCTTCCTCTCGTTCTTCTTCACCTTCTCCCGTCCGTACTTCTCGGGATCAGCAACAGCGTCGATGCGACGCTTGGCGCGTCGTCCTTCACGACGTTCTTTGATGGCCGCCTGGACCCTGGACATATGCTCAATGTACTCGGAAGGACCGAGCTTCTTCTGGAGAAGATCCAACACCTCGTGGCAGTTGGACACCAGGGACTTGTAGGTGTTCTGGAATGTCTCGTCCGACGAGCGAGGAGCCGGGATAGACGGATCTGTCAGGTGTTGCAGGGGAATCAGGATGACACGGAGCGAGGGACGAATTTGGTCCGCGTCGACATGACGGATCAAAGCGGCAAGAAGTGTGATAGACGATGTCTTGGGGATAAGGGCCTGGACTCGGCCTCCGATCGTTTCCCGACGCAGAAGAGAAGAGATCTGCTTGAAGATGTAGTGGATGGCAGATCTGTTGACCTCGACCTTGATCTCCTCCTTGGCTTCTTCCTCGGCATCGCTATCAGCGTCTTCGTCCTCGGATTCGACATCCTCGCTCTCCAGCTTGGGAAGCTCCAGTCCATTCTGGGAGCAGCAACGGCCAAGGAAGACGGTGTTGCGCACGCTCTGCATGGCCAGTTCTTCGGTGATACCTGGAGTGCGCAGACTGCGAAGACTAGCCCGGAGAAGTCGAAGCATGGTCGTTTCGTCCATGGCGAGCCCAGAGCTTCCAACCAAAGGAATGGCAGCGTAGCCTTCGGTGGCGTTGGTCTTGGCCATATCAGCCATCCACAAGCCCACGACATTGGCGGCACATGTCTTGACCCAGGTGTGAGGGAAGAACAAGCACTCCTGGACGGACGCCCAAATGGAAGCACATTCAGGGCTCAAAGCAAGCGTGGGGGTCGTGTTGCACAGCTTGGTGAAGAGCTGCAGGGCAAAGTAGAGAGCTTCCCAGTTACCGTCCTCGGTGTCATCGAGCACAGGCTGCATCAAGCCCGGAAGAATACCAACAACAAAGCGAGCCTGCTTGTCTTTCTCTGTCTGCTCGGACTCGAAGTAGATTCGCATAGCCTGCAGTCCAATACTGCACAGAGCCATGTTGCCAGTCTGCTCCAACCATGAGCGCAAAGGAGCAAGCATGGTCTTCATCTGCTCCCGATCCGCGCGGTTGTAGAACTCTCCCAAAAGTGTACCAGCCAACTGGCGGCATTCAGGTGACTCGTCATTAGCCATAGCAAGCACGATGGGCAGGAAGAAGGTGCTGATAATCTCCTGTGCCAGCTCCTGGCCAGTCTTTGAGAGGAGAGTATGCATCGCCTCCATGACGGACTGCCGTCCGGACTGGTGCTTGTAGTCCAGGTTCTTGGCGAAGAATGCGAGTTGCTTGGCCCATCGGCTCTTGGCCTGAGGATACTCGACCAGGAAGTGAACGTAGGTGCCTCGGGCGAGATCACGGGCAGAACGAGTCTGGTTGGTAACCATCATGGTCGCAATCCCATCCATCAGCTCATACATCTCAGGCACAACAAGCTTTCGTGACATGACAGCGCGAATGAAGTTGAACGTTATACCCTGGCGATCTGGCTCCTCGATATCAGATGCAAGACGCTTGAGCAGGTAAGCAAGGTGACCATCACGAAGCTTGGTGTCCTTGCGCTCGCGCAACATGGAAGAAATCAGCTTCAATGAGGCCTGTGCAGCCTCTGAGTTGGTGCTGGGAGATTCCTTGACAAGCTTGACCGCTTCGGTGAAATAGACATGTGAGTTCTCATCAATCTCCGAGAGTGGAAGCTTGATGATTGTAGACAAGAGACGGAGTGCAGAGACCTTGACTTCTTCTTGAGCCTGAACAAGCGAATCACCGATGATGGGGATGAAGCCAGACAAGTTCGAAGCTGTGAGCAATGAGTTGAATTTGTTGAGAATTGCTCGAAGCACGTCAAGCGAGAATCGGGTGAGCTTGTAGACGTGTGAGGATGTTGTGCCTCTGTTGTCGCCTCGCTTGGCTCCTTGCAACCTGACCAGGAAACGCTCCTCGGATCTGGACTTGGGGGCGGCTTTGGTCTCTTCTGGGGCATTTGCTCGGTATGATTCCTTGATGACTTCGTAACAGAAGACCAGCAGGTCACGACTTTCAGCATCCGGGTTTCTCAGCAGTCCAATGCCGATTCTTCGCATCAGCTCGTCGAGCTTCTTGACGAGACTTGAGTTCAACTTCTCTCCCAAGAGTGCCTGCAAAGGCTTGATGAGGTTCGAGAGCTGGCTGATGGTTGAGATCTTCGCAAGAAGCTCCATGGAGTCGTAACTCTTGCTACTCTTCACTTCAACCATTTTACTGGTGTAACCTTCGGCGTCCTTTTCTTGACCAACCGTGCCGAAAGTGTCGTCCATCACAACGGAGACCAAATCCGTAAGACAGTAGTCCAAGTCTCCCTGCTTGAAGTGATCTGTGGTGTACACTAGCATGGAGTGAACAGTGAAGGAGAGGACGTGAAGCTGGTAGCCTCGCGCGAGAACGTTCCGGAGTTCCTTAAGGATGTAGCCGAAGTAGACGGGACCCAGAAGAAGGGAGAGCTCATTGAGCGTCTTGCGTGCAGTGTCGCGGGAATCTTGTGCCTTACTCTTCAAGGTGGTACAGACGTCCAGCAAAACGGGTGGCAAGCGAATAGCCAGTTCCTCCTCGGGGAGAATCATGAGAAGCTTGACAGTAGTGATCGAAGCAGGCAGACGCAAACTCATTTCCTTCTCTTGCTTGTGGTGAATGTATTTGGTCAGGAAAGGAATGAAGTTTGTAGTCAGCTCTGTTGCAACCTTTGCAAGCGATGGAACAGACTTTGCGAGTGTGCACATAGGCTGCTCAGTGACATCCATTTTGTCTTCGTCGTCCTCATTGTCCTCTTCGCCGCTGGCCTGAGCCTGCGTTGCCTTCTTACGCTTCATGGCGCTGGAGAGAGCATCCGACATGCGACCGAGTAGTCTGAGAATGTTCTTCTCCTTCTCGGGCTTGCTCGCCATGTAGCTTCGGTATCTGCGGAAGTTTGCACGGAACTGTCCCCACTCCAGCCACTCTGAAAGAGCACCCAGAGTTGCAACACCTTCGGCAATCAGGTTGTGTGCATTCTCATCAGCGGCATCTTCGAAGACGAAATGTTCAATCAGGGGAATGAAAATAGATCCCAAGTTAGAAGCTTGGATGCTGCCCTGAGCAGCATCACCAGCCAGACGGCGCAGGGCACGCTGGCGACGATGCTGTTGGATATGGAGAATGTTATTGAAGAACGAAGCTTCTTCGTCATCACCGACAAGCAGCACGTGCATATCTTGCACAGAAGGTCTGGTGGGGTTCAGCTTGACGAAGTAGCCGATAACAGCAACAACTTCCGAGCGAATCAGTTCAGACTTCTGGCGAATACCATACTGCAAAGATGGGAAAAGAACATCATTGATGAGAGCTTCGAAATCAGCATCTGGTTTGTCAGACGTTCTGTCAATGAATCGCCTCAGACCAAACGCGGCACTGGATCGAACAGAAAGCTCATCTTCATCCCGAACGTGGAAGAGCATATTGTACAGAAGAGGTCTCCACTGCTTTGCGGTCAGAATTTGAGAGAGCTCATCAGTGATCTTTCTGAACGCCATAAGACGTCGCTCGTAATCCGGCTCAAGCCTCCTTACTGAGCGAGAGTTCAAGTCTTCACACAGAACAGCCACTTCCTTGAGCTGCTCATCGTGAGTAGCAAGAGCAGTGAAGACTCTGGACAATACCTCTCGGTTTGAATCGTCTTTGAAGTAGTCAAACATTGAGCAGACAGCGTCGAAAACTTGCTGTGAAAGCTCAGCATCTTCCTTGGGATCCCACAAGGGCAAGAAGTGCTCGAGAATCTTCAGCAAACCAGACTTAGTCCTGGGACTGACACGGTCTGGTGGCTGGCGAAGCAGATATGTCGTGATGCCGATAAGGCTGGCAGTCTCTTGTGAGTTCTCGACGCAGGGGGCAATCAAAGAAAGGGCATTGACACCGGAGTAGAGGACAGGCTTGGAGGGGCCTCTCTTCAGAAGGCGACCGAGGTGGAACAAGGCATGTTCCAGGTAGGGGGAGAGAACCTCGGACTTGATTTGCTCGGCAGGGAAATCGGGCATTTCTTCACTTTCCTTGAGCTTCTTGCCAGAGGAGTGCCCGACCAAGGGCACGAGAATCTCATCCAACACAAAGTTCTTGACTTCATCACGAGCTGACTCCACCGCGAGACAGTCAATGACCTTGGTCAATACCTTATCATTGTGCTGCACCAGGTAGAATGTAGACCTAGGGAACGAGGCCCAAGTATGGAACAGGCGCAGAAGTCCTGAAACACCCTGGGCAGTCTCAATGGGGAACTGATCAAGTCTACTGTCGATCATTTCTGTGAAGATGATGCGAACATAAGGAGTCCAGTCACGATCAGAGACGATCGAGAATACCAAGTTGAGACAGCGAATACACGTCTGACGGATGCTTTGGAACACAGACAAATGGCGCTCATCTGTGCTCTCGCTAGAAATAGCACGGCATGCTCGCACCAGACAATAGAGAATGACGTCCATGGTTTGCGGTGCGAACTTCGACATGCGAGTTTGCAAGGACTCAAAGACAGAATCGATAAGCTTTAGCAGACCCAGTTGTCTCTTAGGGCTGGTCAAATCTTGATCAAAGACAGTATAATCAATGTCACCGTTGTCCTTGACTGGGTGTACATTTCCAAGGGGGCCGAATGCAAGCTGAATGAAGAGACCAAAGTCCTGCTCCGAGAGGTGTGAAATAGTGCGGAGAATTGTCTTGCGCCGGCCAGCTTGACCAGCGGCAGCTGAACCAGCCTTGGAAATCATTCGACCATACAACAGTCGAAGAAGCACTGGAAGGAGGACGTCGCGATGCTCGTTCTTGATCAAGCTATCTTCACTGCCGACATGCACGAACACACCAAGTTCATCCTTGAAGCGAGATTCGTCCAGGAGATTGAGCAGGTTTTCTTGGTAGGGAAGAACGTTCGGGTCTTTCCAGGTGAACAGAACCTTGAGAGCGTGGCGCTGCAGTTCAGAATTACCGTGACACAAGAGACCCAAGATTGCTGTGTGAACCTCGGGAGCCTTGAACAAGACAATCGGGTTGAGGAAACGCGCGAACAGAGAAAGCATGGACAGTCTGTCTCGGAAGCCCCAGCGAACCTGCGCGTCACCGATGTCAACATCTTCGGCATCCTCCACATCGTCATCGTCATCTTCATCTTCATCTTCATCATCGGCCTCAGCCCCGGCCTTGGCCTTGGCCTCGCCAGATGAAGGGGCGTCATCTTGGTCATCGCGCAATGCCCATGAGAGGAACATCGGCACAATCTGACGCGAACGCTTCTCGGCGACTCCTGGTGCCGCATTAAGAACACGCAGCGCATGGCTTCGCGGGGTGGTGGGAAGAATTTCCGCAACAGTGTGGTCCTGGTTGAACTGTTGGGCCAAGACTGTCTGGGGGCTATCTGTGCTCTTGGCATTTGCGGCGAGAACCTTCTCAATCTTCACAACGTTGTGACACTGGAAGTGGCTGTTCACGAAAGAATTTTCATCATCCCCAGCAGCGGGATCACTGGGTGCCTCGGTATCGCGTTCTCCCAGCCACTGGATGGCCAAGTTGGAAACAATCTTCTCACCCTCAGGGTGTTCACTGATGGCCTTCAGTGTGGCAGCGGAGTCGTCCCACAAAGGAGCCAGCTTCTTAGAGAACAGACCGAAGCAGAAGTAAGGGACCAGAGTGGCCATCCATCTGCGGTGAGCAATCTGGGGGTAGGTGAGGGCGAGCTTTCGGATGTGCATGGAGATAGTTCTCACGCTGTCCATCGTTAGTGGGCTTTGTTCGATTTCAATAGATAGATCTACGGGTGTGGGATCTTCTTTGGCGATGCGAACGACTAATTCTCTTAGAATCTGAAGAGAAACCAGTCTCAGCCTGTGCGATGGGCTAGCCAGGTTCACAATGAGATCCTGTGCAAAGGCTTCCAGGGCGGGATGTTCCAGATCGGCAGACTCTGGGAGTGATGTGATGAAAGCAAAGGCGCCCTCGAGGAATACTGGCAGACGGGAGAATTTTGTGGCAGTTGCGATGATCGGTTGCAACAGGTTCGAATCAAGTTTTCCGGTTTTGTTGGCGAGCTCAACGTATGTCTTGAATCCTTGACCGAGGAAGAACATGAGACCCTTGGTCTGGTTGCTTCCCTCGGCAGCACCATCCTTGAAGGCCGAAGTGAGATTACTGTGCAGCTTCGAAACCATCTTGCCCATCGTAGCATTATCAGAGAACATGGAAATAGCCGTGGGGAGCTTCACCAGTGCATTCAAAAACGCCTCATCCTTCGCCGGGTACTTCAATGAATCATTGATGCGAGTCTTAAAAGCTTCCGGGCAGGAGATATAGCCAGGCTGTGATTGTTCGGCGGTGATGCAGCCGGCTTGGTGAAGACGAAGCAAAGTGTAGCAAGTCTCTGACTCCGACTTTTGCCATGATGAGTTGATGAACTTTTGGAAAGGCGAAAGAAGCAAGCTCTGGAATCGCTCGGATCCCCACTCAGCGAATGTCGTGCAAAAGAACAAGAAATACTTCGAAAGTGGACCAGTGGACACCAGGTCCACGATGGTTCGGAGGGATGGGAGCAGCTCATCCATTGGGGACTGCTGGAAAGCGTATGCAACGCTTGTCAAAAGCTTCGTTGTCGTCTCTGGCGAAACGTCAGATGCTGAAACCTGCTGGAGTAAAGACACATGGATCTGATGAACGATCTTCCAGTTCTGGATTCTGACACCCTTACGGGTCGTCACAAGTAGGAAAATTAGGCGAGAGCACTCTGTGAGATTAGGGTTTGGAGTAGATTTTGAGCGTTCTTCGATATAGGCCTGGACGGTATCGAGGATGGGGCCAAAGGTTTCGGGGGTCGTTGCGTGGACAAGACTGACAGTCAGACCACATACAACTTCTGCGGGATCGTTGCGGTTTTCACTGGTAGGTGGAATTTGACGCAGAATGCAGTGTAGGATGTCCATGCCGTTGGAGTGAAGACCGTTGTTCACACCTCTAATGGCATCAGAGAACATGTTCATGAGTCCTTCTCTGTAGCTGTCGGTGTCTTTGTCGTCATCGGCGGTTTTCGAGATGTCGTCAAAAAGATATGAAATAGCAATTTCGAGGGGCGCATGGTTCTTATAATAGGTGAGACCGGCCTTCCGGATCAAAAAGGACATCGACTCAGCGGCGAATCTAGCCACGAATGGCTTTTGGCGCTCCTTGCCAAGGTATGGGGACATAATACCAAGCAATTGTCGCAGGTCCGGTACCAGTAACCGAGAGAGGAATTTGAAAATCCATGCCAGACAAGTGAAACTCCATTCAACAACCTCGATGTCGGAATGTGTAGCGGCAACGGACGACACCAGTGTCACTGCCGTAGCAAAGTGCTTCTCAAATTTGACACCCAAGTCCCGAGCGAATTGTGCAAGCAGACTTAATAAAGGTTCCATGGAAAGCTGATCCCTCTTCTCAATGAACTCAACCAAGAGTCCCATAATCTTTTCTTCATGGTACACAACTTGCGCAAAGCTCTCGGACAGAGGGTTGACCTTGCGTACGAAATTTGTGAAGTTGTCTGAGAGGTTCATCTCGAACCAATGGTCGAGAGCTGACCGGAAATATGAGGATGTTTCGTCTTCATCTTCGCCGAAGCTGGCGCGGCGCACGCGGTGGATCGGGTCGATTTTGAGCTTCGAGATGCGTGATGAGAAGCCCTCGAATCGGTGGTTCTTTGTAGTTTCGGTGCCTGACTTCAGGCGCCTGACAGGCTTTGCCTTTGACCCTGTTCCCACCATGTTGACGAGTCTGACAAACAGCACTTGGTGAGAAAGGTGCTGGTCGTTTTTTTCTGTCTGCGCCGCATACAAAAAAAAAGTTTGGGGAGTGGAACTTCTTTCTTCCGGGCGGTTATCGGGATAGGTCACGTGGCGATAAGAGACTCGGCGACCATGTTCTATTCTGCGCTTAGTCGTCGATGCATGGAGCTAATTTATGCTAGGTGTTGGGATCGTTAAGTCTTGTGTTTATCTTCTGGTGGACTATTGACGTGTTCCACCTTCCTCGAGTCCTTGTACATCTCCAGGCCAACATTTTACACCAATCATCACCCGCATCCATCCAGGACGCGTAGGTACTTTTACACAAAAAAATGGCGCCCAAGTGGTAAGAAGCTCCATCCTACGTGTATATCGGTAACTAATTCAATATGCAGTATTGTCGTCGGTGCTTTGAATGGTCAATTGCGACCTTTCTTCACCAAGCTCGGCAAGCTTCAGCCAAAGCAAAACTTCTCATTTGCGATGATTGTCGGTGACGTCTTTGGCGATGCCTCATCTGAAGAAGAACTTGCAGAAATTTCTGCGCTGATCCAAGGAGAAATTGAGGTCGCGTGTCCGACTTATTTCAGTCTTGGCAATCGCCCTCTCCCTTCTCAAGTGATCAAGAAGATTGAAGCCGCCGAAGAAGTGTGTCCTAATTTGTTCTTCCTGGGAAAGCGCGGGACTCTAAAGACCACGGAAGGCCTCCGAATCGCTACTCTTGGTGGAACCCTGGGTGAGTCTGGGGATTCTAAGCCTGAAAGCAATGCCAGCGGCAAATTCCAGCCAACATACAGCGAAGCGGATGCGCGCGCACTGTTCGGCATTCACAAAACAGATATCCTAATGACCAACCAATGGCCTAAAGACGTTCGTCTCGGGTCGTCACAAACGGTCTCGGGGGACGAGGCATCACTGCCATCCGAACTTCAATGCCTTGCTGATGTCTCCGCCACCATCAAGCCTAGATACCATTTCTCTAGCTCAAACGGTGCTTTCTTCGAACGCGAGCCTTTCTTCCACCTGCCAGCACAGGAAGGTGATGGCTATCAGATCACGCGATTCATCTCATTGCCTGCATACGGATCACGCAAGGACGCGTTGTACGCCTTCAGTCTAGATCCATCAGCACTACCTGTGCTCAGCATCCCTCCTGGCTGTACCATCTGCCCTTGGTCTGCCGCTCAAAGCAAGCGCAAGGGTCTTCCCAGCCAAAAAGATTCATTTTCGCGTTTTGCTCCCACGGACAGAGAGAGAGACCCAGGCCACAGACGCCGCCACAAGCAACGTGCTCCTCCGCCAGGCCCAGATCAGTGCTTCTTCTGTCTATCAAACCCCAACATTGCCACCCACCTAGTCACTTCAATTGGAAATGACAGTTACATCACTACCGCCAAGGGTCCTCTGCCCTCTGGCACCTTCTTCCCTTCCCTTGCTTTCCCAGGCCACATGCTCATCGTCCCCTTCGAGCACTCTCCTACCATCGACCTTATCTTTGACCCCGCAGCTCGGGCATCTACCTTCGCCGAGATGCAGCGCTACCGTGAATCCCTGCACCAGATGCTCAACGAGCAGTCCGGTGGCAAACTTGGTGCAGTGACATGGGAGGTCAGTCGCTCCGGCGGCATCCACACACACTGGCAATTCCTCCCAGTGCCAGTGGAAATGATCCGCGGACGCCTGGTCGAGGCCGCTTTCCAAAAGGAAGCATCCAACCTGGGCTACGAAAAATTCAAGACCATCCCAGACCGCGACCAAATCGACCAGCACCAGATGACTGACTATTTCCGTCTTTTCATTTGGACCCCAGCACAGGATAAGACCGAGGGTCCGACCGAAGGCAAACCACAGGATTTGTGGGCGGCCGAGGGTCACAAGGGCGTCTATAAAACCGAATCTGGCGAAGAGAAGATCACAATGATGCCCATCGTGCCGGAGACGCGGTTCGATCTGCAGTTTGGTCGCCGGGTTATGGGCAAGCTGCTATTGCTGGACAAGCGCTTGGACTGGAAGGACTGCACACAGACGGAGGATGAAGAGACGAAGGATGCAGAGGCCTTCAAGGAAGCCTTCAAGAGCCATGATTTCACTATGGAGACAGATGAGTGAGTGATTTTGTAAAAATAACTCTCATACTGTTTCACTTTCTTTCTTCTTTCTTGGCCTTCTCTGTGCTCTCGAACTCAACCTTGGCACACATGTAGCCAATGATTTCCGCTGGATCTGATTTGGCAGTTGGGACTTGTGTAAAGTGCCCTGTGGGCGTGTACTTTATGATTGAATGTCAATAATGAGTTCAAAATGGCAATCAATTCCGACTTACTTTCATCACCTGTATAGATTCAGCCAAGGTGACCCTTGGAAGTTCTGTTAATGGACTTTCATCTACCCAGAACTATTGCGGCTCATTTCTGTCGGAATCCCTATGTCCCGAGGTGACCTCGGGAGTACCCTGTTTCGGGCCCTGATCGGAGTCGATTCTGAGGTGGTTTTTCAGCTTTCTTGATATCGACTGATATCACAGCCTTATGGTCCATTTCTTGAGCGGCACCGACGAGCTAAGCATGTCGGACCCCTTGGAAATAGGCCGGGGTATGTTGGGTCCCTCGGAAATTCAGCCCCGGCCTACAGACCTAGCTCAGAACATCGAATCGAACACACTGTAGAACCGGATGCGGTGGGCCGCGGGGGAACGATTTAGCTGCAAGAACAGTCCAGACGAACAAAAGTGGCTGATGCATTGGGTCACCGCATGGCAATGGGACCTCGGGAGCCAGTGCCGATGACCTGGTCTTGAGCCCCATACAAAGGGCAAGGACGGCGCGACAGATTAATCACCGAAATTTCTTACGAAACTCTTTTTCTTTCTGATCTTGATGAGGATTTGCTCTTTCCAAGCGCATTCGCCGCTGGATATCTGGTCTTCGTACTCTACCAGAAGCATGGAGTGACATTCCATACCTACTGGCGAGTTCGAAGACGCCGACGCCTGTGACTTGGTTCAGCCTTCTGATCTAATCTCAACGAACGTCTTGCTGGGGAAGGACCACGAACCTCGAATGGTGATTGCCATACTGCGCGGAGTGAGCATTGATAGATCACTGGGCATTGCGATAAGTTCATCAAAGAGTGTGAGCTCCAACACAATGGCCATTTCGAAGTGTGGTCTGACACCCCAAAGGCTATCCTACCTAATTTCAAAGTCTCGAAGACAGAGCATACTCAGAATAAGAAGAAAATATTCAATTCAAAGCCAGACTTGGCTTGAGGGGTATGTATGTAAAAGTAAACGAAGACAAATACAGCCCGAGAAAGGTATCAAAATCCAAAGAAACGAAAGCATCTGTTCATGAAAACCCCGATCAACGAGGACGCTCAAGCGAGCTCAGAAGTTACTGGAGGCATTGAGGGTGGGTTTTTTCCCGCTCTGCAGAAGACTAGGTGGCCGAGTATACTCCGGCTCCGGTGTAGCAGCGTGCGGGTTATACGTAGCGTACTCGGTGGTGGGGGCCGAGAACGCGGGGGGAGGAGAAGTTGCGCCGGGCGAATAGCCTCGGTACGCGGGCTGGGAGGTGTAAGTTGGCGGGTATTGACTTGAGCCGAATGAGGGCTGGCGCTGGAAGCCTGGGGTTGGGCTGTGGTCTTCTGTGGAGAGGGCTGTGGGCATGGCGCTGTATTGCGGGGTGGGGTTGTAGGCGGTGGGGGAGGGAGATGTCACGGCGTGGTAGCCTGCGCCTGCGCCGTAGTTGTCATCGTAGGATGATTGGTCGTAGGGATTGTGGGGGGTCATGGGCGAGGCCTGTCCTGGTGAGCGGGGCGCATACGGGTCTGGAGTGCTGTATGCGAGGCCGGGGCCCGGTGAGCGTCGTGCATAGGGGTCGACGGCTGCTGCTGGGGGCACGATGCCGGGCGAGCGTCTCCCGTAGGGGTCTTGGGTTGCGGCTAGGGCTGCCGCTGGACCTGGCGAGCGACGAGCATAGGGGTCCTGTGCTGCGGCGAAGGCGGCGGCTGGGCCGGGAGATCGTCTACCGTAGGGGTCAATTCCTCCCGGGGAAGGCGCACCAGGCGAGCGTCGCGCATATGGATCTTGGGCGGGAGTCAAGGCCGTGCCAGGGCCCGGGGACCGACGTGCATATGGGTCGGTGGGTGCGAAGCCTCGGTAGCCGCCTGCCGCGCTAGGGTTGGGGGAATAATCCGAGTACGCGGCGCCCGGGGTACCAGCACCCTGCTTCCGGTCTGGGGGGTTCAGAGCGGCCAATTCGACGTCTTCGTGGTGATCCTGGTCCTCGATGTGCTTGTCCTTGGCACCGGCCCATGTAGGCATCTCCGGAAGCGCATCCTCGTTCACCTGGACTCCAGGAGACTTTGGTGCATCAAACCGCGCGGTCTGAGGTCCAGGGGATTTTGGCGTATCAAACCGCGCAGTCTGCTGAGCGCCACGGTAAGACGGAGGCGCTGGAGGCGCTTGATAGACGGGATTTGGCGCCGGTGGAGGAGGCTGGTGGAAGGGCGGGTCATCAAAATGCTTTGGGGTTTTGTTCCTGCGTCTTCCAGAAGGACAGCAGCAGCTACAGCAACATTTACAGCACTGGTACCCGCAGCAAAGACAATTGAAGATGCATGCCAATACAGCGAGGAGGATCACCGAACCAACGATGATACCAACAATAACTGGCCACCTGCGCGACTTAATTAGGCCAATGCATTTACACACGGGACGCAGCAGTCCCTCGGCGCGAACACTCACTTGCAGTATGATTTGGACATGCACTTATCCCAACTGGAGAAAGTGGAGGGGATGGACTCCAGGTCGCTGGTTGTGTCGCGCGCCCATAGCGCGATGTTTGCGGGACTCATGGTGAGCTCTGTGCGTCGCAAGGAATCATCCGATAATTACCGCGAAGCAGCCGTCCGCAGGATGTCAGGGAGATATTGGATCGCAGCGGCGATGCAATTGTCATGTACTTGTAGTCTGGTGTTCATGCGCGGGTCGGGGATCGAAGTCGTAGTGGGGCGGGCGTTAGGTGTGTCTCAGTTGGAGTATGTGGCGATCGCAGTGTAAGTATAGCAGAATCGCAAGGTTGCAAGGTTGCAAGGCATAAATCGAAGTGAAATGATTGTAAATAGCGATCGTGGGCAATTTTAGAATGAGGGACAGGCAGCAGAGTACCAAAATAGCAGCAATCGAACCAACGAAAGACAGGTGAGATCTCAGTGGATGACCCAGCGGATCCCACAAGGCGCAGTCTTAAATGAGCGTAATGAGCAACCTTGGAAGATGTCTCAGGGAAGAAACAAAGGACACAGAGGGAAAAGATGAAACACAAAAGGGAGCCGAGTAAGGGTTGACAGGGACTCCATAAGTCGTCCCCGCCTCCGCCTATCAGATTCCCGCGGGTGTCGACAGACGCGCATCGTCATTAACGATACATCCACCGTTTGTCGATCATCTGCAGGTCCGGAGTATGTTTGCTCGAATATACGGGTCTACTGCGATCTATCGTCTATACTTCGGAGATACATGCGCTGAAAATGTTATAGTATGCTGGATTACATTACCTCTCCGGGGTTCGATTTAAGCCCACTATACTCCGTACCCCGTACAGTTCACGAGGAATGCTGGGGTGGAGCATACCTTCAGCCTTCTCTTGGCAAGGCACAGGGCGGGCTATCCCGAGGTCTATGCTGAAAAGGTTGATCAAGCCAAGAAGAACAAGATAGACGGGCAGAGTAGAGATAGATTGGTGTCTGAACGGAGTGAGTGCGTGTGTCACCTCGAGATGATAATGAGAAATAGAAAAGCAGTAGCTGGTGCCTTGCCAATTAGGATCGAAATCTGGGGAAGATGTGCTTTAAACTCATGCAAATAGCACATATGGAGATCAACATGCCATTGAAGAGGTGACGACAATGAGAACAAGAACCCTGCGCGGACTGAAAGACAAGCAAAGCCATGACTAGCCCTGCAGAGTATCACTACCATGGTATCTCTACTCCAGGTACTATCCATAACTACTGATTACAAGGAAAGATAAATTTGAATGTATTTATTTCATTCTCACAAAGGAAATCAAACATATTTGTAACTGGAGTCTCCTGATTACCCAATTCCAACCCATTAAATCACTGGGGAAACGTCCAGGGGAGAATTTCCCGACATAAGCGGCGAAACCTCGTATGTACAGCTGCAGTCTCGAGACAAAGACCATCCACCTCACCACCCGGGACCAATCCCAGGGGTGTTATTAACAGGAGAAGGCAAGTATGCGGTATTAGAAAAAAAAGCGCGCTCGAGACAGAAAGCACAGCGAGGAAGAGTGTTCCAATGAACTGTACAAAGAAGGCCAAGTGGATTAAAGGGCGATAAGAGCAAGGAATGTGTTTAAGAAAAGGAGATGCCAAAGTACAGGCAAGATGTTCGAATGGGGGGTAATTGGAGCCCCCGAGGTATCGAAAATGGGAATCGGAAATCGGCGGCGCGTCTTCGTATGCACTGGGTGCAGATCGTGATTGACATAGGAAAAGGGGACTCGGATGAAAGGTCGGAGTCTGGAGCCCGGGTTGATTTGATCGTGGGCGATTCATAGAGTGGCGAGGGGCCACGGAAAGGAAATGGTGGGCGGAATGAAGAGCCGCCAAGGAGAGGACGATACAGATGCATCAAGGATTTGAAAATGCGAAGCGGATGGGTCCAGCGCTGTCGCGGACAGAAGCCGATCATCGGGGATCGGGCAAATGCAGAGAAGTCAAGCAGGAAATGAAAAAGGCTTGAAGAATGAGAAGCAAAAAAGCCGCCGTAAAAACATCATGAGATGCATCAGCCAAACACCACGCTCCAACGACAATGAAAACGACAAAATGAAAATGCAAAACAGATGAACTGCCGAATGTTTTGTTTTTAATATGAGAGCATTCTGCGGCCGGGAGTCCGCTGGGGAACGGGGCTCGCAGTGAATGAACTCGCGGAGAAGGGCGAGTCAAGGAAACGGTTTTTAGGGCTGTCGCCAAGGCGGCAACGACCAGTGGGACTGTCTTCCATCTGAGGCGAATGTTCACCAAAGGCGAAAGTCTGGGCACGGTTCAGCTTGGAGCGCTGCTTGACCTTTCCAAGGCCACGCTCGCAGGCGAACTCGTGCTCCTTGTCAGCCATCTCAACGTAGTTCTGAGGGAAGCAGAGAGAACGGTGCTCGGAAAAGAACGAGCTATATCCGCCGTCAAGAATGTACATATCGGGGTATGTAAGGTTGGGGTATGTATCAACATTGATGGCACGATCTTGGTGACGAAGATACTTGGCCATGATAGGGGCACGGTGGGCAGAGTACTCGCAGTGAAGAACCAGGGCGGTGCGAGATTGAGGAGCGCTGAAAAGTTCACTAGCCAGACGATCCTTGTCATTGAAGTTGACGGCGCCATTGATGTGGCCACCCTCATACTCGTACTCGAAGCGGCAGTCGATGATCAGAATGTTATCGAATTGGTCATTGAATTGACCATCCATGAGCTGCAGCAGAGTGCTCTTGTCGATGCGAGGTAATGAGTCCGCGCGATCCTCGGGGATGAAGTGAGGCAGCTTCATGCTGGGCGGACTCTGAATGTCACTAATGGACTGGACGGGTGTATTTGTCGCTACCTTGGCCTCTTTATCGGCAATAACGTCTGCTGGGTGCTCAAACATGCTTAATGATCTCCGACATTGCTTGCGGGGACGCATCAAGGGGTGAGAGGGCTTGCGGATCGAGCTGGGTGCGGGTGAACCGCTGGTACGGGAAGTAAAAGGTGGTCGCAGGCGGGGAGGAGCCAGGCGATCCGAAGAGTTGTTACGGGAGACGGGACGCTCATGAGGAGGCGAGTCACCGAACATATCTTCCAACGAAGTAGAAGTACTGAGGGAAGTCTTGGTTCCAGTGCCGAAGCGGAAGGGAGGTGCCTTGCTCTCTGGTGCCGGGCGAGTCATACCAAGCTGGAATGATTGGGCCTTGCTTCTGGCCAGACTGGGGCGCAGGAAGTTATGACGCTTACGTCTGGGAGAAGGTTAGTCTGAATCATTGACTAGTCACCTCATACTAGCACTTACTCAGGTTGGCATAGAGGAGACTCCATCGGTGATGCCTGCAGAGGGCTCGGAACTGGCGAAGCCATAGGAGAAACCATCGGACTGCCTTCAGGCGTCGGCGATTGAAGTTCAATCTCGGCAGTAACAATAAAAGACGGCTTCTTGTGTGGGAGAGGCGACATTTCCATGAAATCCATAGCTGGTGCAGGCGAAGAGGATGGGAGGGGAGGGGTGGTCATCATTTCATCTATATAGTCGTTAACATCTCTTCATGAACCATGGTATTCATCTGATCATTACCATTTGCTTGGCCGAGCATGTTGGCCGTGAACAAAGACCGCCGGGGTGTGGCTAATTGGGGACTAAATATAGAGTTAGTACGGCTTTGTTCTGCGTGCAGTTGAAAGCCGGCATTCAAAGAAGCCCGACCCAGCAACACATACCTTTGATCAATATGGAAGTTCTGTGAGAGATCTGCAGCCAAACTAGCCGTGGGAGAAGATCCACGAACGGGCTTCATGTTGAAGTAGTCCGAACTAGATTTCTTCATAGACAAGTCCTTGAAGTTGAACGGGTTTCCACCGAACCCAGACATCGTATGCAACGAGTATGAAGGAGCATCTGAACGGAAACAGTGACCGAACATGACAGACGGAGGCTGCATAGCAGCGAGCGGCGAAGAGTGTTCCATGGTGTTGAGGTCCAATTGCAACCGGACCGACGCACGTGGTACAATTGGGATCAAACCAAGTGCTAGTCACAGAGGTCTACCCAGCGCTAGGTCCTACACTGAGGTCCGAAAAAGTTGACACTTAAAAGGTTCTGTCTCCACGTTTGCAATTTCAACGTTATGGGTCCCCACGATCTCCGTGACAACCAGTCCACCCGAAGAAAAAAATTCCGTAGACCCTCCACACAAGAGTCGAAAATGCGCAGGTGGTCGATTTAAAGGGCCATGACACGAAATCGGAAATATCGGGGGATTTTGGGTTGATGTTGTATGTCGGCGATTGGAGGGGTCGGGGAAGCTCGTGGGTGCTGCAGGACTGAGGGGAAGTCCAACAATAGAGGTCGAATTGGGGTTAGTCGAGTTAGTCGTAGTCGAAGTAGTTGCACCGAAACCTGGGTTGAAACAGAAAGTCGAGAGTGGAATGTCGACGGGATATGAATAAAGAGAAGAGAGGTAGGAAAGCAGCGGTTTGAAGAAAGAACTGAAGCTGAAGGGATGGTCTTGTTGCAATGGGCAACGCAGGTGGGGAGGATCACCAGTACTGTATTGCGGCAACTGTAATTATGGTAATCTGCTGAATGGGAATTTGACGTGAGAACTAGGTCATTCTGGTAGCAAGTAAGTGAGACTGTAAGATTGGCATTAACCTGGTTAACAGCGAGGGTTTACTATAGGGTCGGGAACATACTACTGTATTGGTAATTACATACTACCTGCATTAGGAAATACTCTTATTAAAATAGGATTAAAATAGGGATTATTTCAAGGTTAGAATTTAGAATATTTAGAATAAAATGATTTAATCAAAATGGAATTAAATGCAGCAGAAAACGATCTTCGGTATGCAAAGATGGAGAGAGTAAAAGATAATCCCATGCTCTGGCTAGGGGCCGAATACCATTTTGGCCCCGGTTGCCGGGGCTCCCTTGCCGCAGCAACCCAGCGCCTATCACAGCTCACTCGCCGATTTTCCTGTTTCCCTTTTTCCTATTTCCGATTTACCATTTTCTCTCCAAAGACAGGCCTTGGCAGGTTGCTGGACCCAATTTCGTCCCCCTGCTCGCTATAGGGAGCGCATGTCTTTGAACTATATATGCATGTACGAGAGTTCACTCAAAACTACGCTATTCCATGTCTCTTCCATGGTTCTTCCGTATAGTTTCCGTTTTGTATCCACCGTACCTCCGGTACGTTACTGGTAAAAAGACCATAAGAGAAAAGTTTTCGCGCTCTCGGTTTCACATCCCGTGTGTGCCGTCAGAGGAACAGGTGAGCTGAAAAAACGGAGTCAGATCGAGTCTAACGAGAATCTCCACTTCCGTTCCACTTCGGAAAAATCAGAGCTTTACCTTTGATGCAGCTGCAAGTGATTGAGATCCTGAGGCAAGGGACTGACAAAAATTACAAGAGCTTGTTCTCCTACTTCGCTTGAACGTCACCCACGGTCCTCTATCCCCATCCCCATACCCCATACCTTAAAAAATCCTGGCACAACTATGGTCGCGATGCGATGATCCCCGAGCGAAAAACAGCGCTAACCTCACTAGAGGATCCGATAAGAGAGGAGAAAAGAGGGCCTATGATCACATTCAGTCGCGCTGGAATGGTTTACCGAGGTGGTGATTGGCCCGTCAAGAGATCAGAGTCTAAGATCTCGTCATCTCCGAGAGAGTTCGCAATTAACATTCACCCCGGTTAGGCGATGTCGAAGCTGATCGCAGTGGAATCTTCCGCCTGCGACCTTGGACAGCGCGATCCGGCAATGTACAGTCGTACAGTATGTAGCTATCGTACATAGTCCGGGTACCTTAACCCCAGGCCTGCGCTTAACCAACGGCACGTAGTATCGAGTAAGGAATGATTATCTCTGGAGAGATCTGGGACGATATTGCTGTCTCCCCATACATACCCGTGCTGCCCTTACTTGCACCCGCATTCTCGCTGATCAAGGGCCGGCGTCAATGTCGCGCATCCCTTCCAAGCCCCCTTCGCTGGTTTTATTTGCTTAAGTCTATTGAAACCTTCGTAGGTCCTGACTTCGTCGTCCGGGTATCTGAAATCGTGACTCGGAATCACCTCAGCGACAATGGAAGGGCAGTCTAGGGCATTTGACCGCTTCATACGCGCTCCCGAATGCCTTCACGGAACGACGTCACTTGTCGGATTTTCCCGCGAGCGATAATGGTGAAGACTCCCAGGGCAACTATCGGTCCGATTGAGCGGACAATGCTACCGACCTTGCTCGCTTGATGTACACCCCGGACGGTATAGCCGGCGAACGTGAAAATCACCCCCAGATCTCGTGATGGGGGAGATAAACTCAGATCCAGATGGATATTGCACGCGACATTAACCTAGGAACACCTTCAGCTTCGCCACTCGCCTCGAGGCGGCTCTTTGACGATATGAAACTGCTAGTCGCTGGAGTCGCCGCCCATTGACCACTCACAGTGGAGATCCGGCTCCGACTAACTCCTGCACCCCACGGTGCTATTCTGGGCTTCTTGAAACGACCGGGGCGTCGGTCATCCCAGACCGTCCGATAAACCGAGCTTCAGGGTTCATCCTCGTCATTGGCTGTCTCTCTATGCAGCTCTGGCAAGGCTCCGTTGCACGATGTCCGTCCATAATGCGGTGAGCGGCATCAGTATGGCGACTTCGTTCCGGGCCTTGGCCCGTGAGTCTACGTCATGCAACTCAATATATTAGAGTGCACCGTGCACAGCTATTAAACCTGATGAGCTGCGACAACTGCGACTGAATGACGTTGATCAAAGTTCTTTATGGTCCAGGCGTGAATGAAACTGCGACCGGTGTTATCCCACGTCGCGATGCTCCCGGCGCCATATCAACGATTTGATATTCGGACTTCTCGCCGGGTCGGAACGTGGCTGTCCCAGGCAACTGAACTACCGGGTCTGAAAGGCTGACAGTCTGACAAGGCCAGTCGGTCGCCCCGATCCCCTCCACTGCGCCATGCAAGCTCAAGTGGGGTCTGATGTGATGCGTCAATTGTATGCGATGGGCCAGTCGTATCCAGTTTCCAGCCGACATGCTGCGGGGTTCATCACACTCGTGTATGCTGCATCTAGACCTTTTCCCCTCCGTCTCAGGTTTTCCATCCAATAATGATGTCAGATCGCCAGGTTTTGTTTTGTCGACGCGCAGGTTTCAAATGTAAACAAAAGCAAACCTTCCAGCGATGCGTTGTCCCGTGATCCTGGGATGACATCAAAGACTTTTCTTCCAGAACAAGATTCCTCACGATTCAGGTTCCAAGACTCGTATCACGACTGTATGGTATTGGGTCGAAATACCCATACCCTCATTTCCCCTGATCTTGGGCTATTCTTCCGACTCACACCGATCTGCACCGCTATTGAACTCCCCGGGCTGCCATTTATGCGCCGGCGCCTCATCGGCTGCGTGCCTGTCAGCCTCTTAACTAGCTTCCTTCGCCTGATGCTATTCACTCTTAGCGACGCTCCACTCCCACATCTGGAAGCTGGTGATCCCCCGTATCACACAGCTCCGATCTCTCTGTTCACCGTGATAGATCCAATCCTTAGCCGCCGCATAGGTACCTCGACTTTATTGCGTAGCACATCACACTATCCACAAATATCTTTTTCTTTTTGTGACATTCAACATGCCATTGAGGTTACTATTATGATCATCCGCTTCTTCCGTGGTTTGATTTTGCCTGGCTCCGCCCGTAGCCTCGTTTGCGTTGAGCAACCCTCATGCCCCATACGGAAGTACTCCGCATATGCTCGATCTCCGTACTCCGTAAACTACGCATACTAAGTAACCGTATTCAACATATTCAAGTATCCAACACATCAGCACGCTATTCAATTGTACCAGTCCACAACTCAATTTACAACTCAATTTTAGCCTCAAACTGTGCCATATGTGAGATGACAGCTGCAGCCCCTGAAACCGGGACTGCATCTATCACAACCGTTGCCCGGCCACTCAACTCCACACGCCCGCCAGACTCCATACATTATCACTCCGAGACCCATTCTTCTGCCTCAAACGCCGCTTCGCACGAAATCCGCTCCCACATGTCATCCGCACGACGCAATTAAGCTCCAAAAACTTTGAAACTACTTAAGCCATGCAGGTCCCCACACTCTTCCAACACATCAGTTCTGACACAGAGGTAATTTTCCCCCAAACCGTCGAACACCTATATAATCCAGGCTCCATAGTCCATGCATACTGACACCTCTGCTCTATACTGGTATCATGCAATTGACTCTCTATGTATATATTTGTGAGCCATAATAGGCCGATTTCTCGTGGAACCGTCGGGCGCACTGTTCTAATATAAATAGATGGAATCCTCCCGGTTGCACTTGACAACAGACAATAGTTCAGCGTCTGGAACTCCCGCACACGGTCTGGTTTTTGCGATTCGTCATTAGCCCCTGAAAGTCTTAGTTCGGACCTTCGTTTGATTCCGTTCTCTTTGACAGCTTCAATTACCTACGTACGGATACCTGTCTTGGGTTTATTGAAATGACGGTATGCTTGGATGCCCGATTCATTCCACGCTTTGCCTGGTCTTTGGCGGATATGTACTATGCGTCTTCCAGGGGTCATACTTTGAACGCTTCGAGACTGAGATTTGCTTTTTTGATAGGAATTTTCATTCTAGCTACGGTCGTAGTTATGATCCGTACGAGTTCAAATGTGACTTGAAAATTCCAAGTTATTCAAGATTCCCCGGCGGTCATTGGAATCGTTCTGAGTAGCTGGAGATTCCAAGTTGTTCCAAGGTTCCGTATACTCTGTATGTTGAATTTTGTTGCGGCGCTCGTGAGATATATAGTACCCGGGTACTTGAAATCGTTTCAATCCCACAATTGCGGTCAATTGACGCTTATGCTTCTCAACAATAGGCAGGAAAACACCAATTGCCCACGACTGTCATCGCAAGCTCCAGATTCCAAATACATTCAGACCAAACCAATGCGACCAGCATCTCAACATTGTAAACCCGAGCCTCGAACCTTGGAAGCCTCCAAATCCTTATCAGCTTATCGGTCCACACTAGTCCGAATACGGCTAAAGCATAGATTTTTCTGAGAGACTTCAACGGCCGCAAGGAGTCTTGAACGTGCTTTTGGCCAGTAGATCAACTTTGTCACGACCTGAGAGCGGACCATTTGCTAAATCCAACCTCACCGCTACCTACCACCACACACAACCCCCGCCATGGGTTTCAAGCGCCGTCGCGAACCTCACAATATCGACGTGAAGCTGGTGGAGCTTTACGAAGACCTCGCCAGCGAAAAAGATGAGATCCGACTGAAGGCCGCTTCGGGCCTCGTCTCGCAATTCACCCCGGACCAAGATCCCGCCGATGAAAAAATTAAAAAGGTGCTTGCGAGACTCTTCCGCGGTCTCTGCAGCAGCCGCAAAGCCGCTCGCATCGGCTTCTCGATCGCTTTGACCGAGATCCTCACACAGGTCTTCACCGCACCGCGGGAGACGTCACGATTCGGCTTCGCTGATGCCCTCAAACTCTGGGAGGCCCAGTCGAACTCCTCCGGCAGTGAATCCGGACAGGTTGGTGGTCCTTGATGCTTTCGAATGTCGCATGGCGCTAATTGTAAATCTTTTTGCTAGGAACAACGCGATCACCTCTTCGGTCGGCTATTCGGTGCCGAAGCAGTCATCAAGTCCTCCGTTCTTTTCCAGCCCACCGTCTCCTTTGAGCACTGGACACAGGTAGTCGATCTCATCTTCGACCTCGCACAGAAGAAGCCATGGATCCGCGAGGAGTGTGGCTGGATCGTATACCAGTGTGTGTATGATTTGGCTGCCCGCAAGATGGACAGCAAGTACATCGAGGCTGCGCTGGAACGTCTTGTCTCGCACGACCTCGCACGGTCGCCCGAGGGTATCTCTATCTGGTTGGCCGCGAAGGACATGTTCCCCGAGGCCACCTTCCCCAGCAAGGTCTGGAAGCACGACGATCCCCTCGACACCAAGGAGCGCAGCGGTCTGTCGAAGATCATGAAGGAGTCTGGCTCGGGAGCAAATGAGAGCGAGAACAAGGCGAATACCGCGAAGACTTCTGGTGTCTGGAACTCCAAGCTTCACTTCGCTTGGGATGCTGTTTTGTCGCGGACAAGCTCCGAGTCAAAGGAGAAGTCGAAGAAGTCTCGCATGAGCTTCGCTGATTTCTGGACTGAGGTTGTAGACAGTGAGTATTTGTGTCAGAATGTGATTTCGGAGAAACTTTGAACTGACAAGCGATTGATAGATGGTCTCTTTGCCGCTGCGTCATCCGACGAGCGCAAGTACTGGGGTTTCCTTCTTTTCTCCCGACTTATCAACGATGGAGCCGCCCAGCAGGCCTCCCACACCTTCACCAAGAACCTCATGCGCTGCCTGGTCAACCAGCTTGCCGTGGAGGACCGGTACCTCCACCGCATGGCTGTGAAGGCAGCCAAGGCTATCCAGGCCCGTGTTGCCAAGGAGCCCGAATTCGCAGCAGTGGCTATTCGTGGCTTGATGGGAACCAGCGGCACACTCAACTTCGACCAGGCCACCAAGACCAAGACCGTCGAGAAGATCGTGGCTGAAGCCAACCATGAGGCTCTGGAGGAGATCGTTCCCTTCTTTGAAAAGCTCATCCAAAACCCCGGAACAACCGACGAGAAGACCTCTGGCGCAAACCGCCAGTTCGTCGCTGGTCTCCTCCTCTCAATCGTGCGCTCCAAGGCATCTGCCAGCGAGAGCGACGCCGAAGATCTCCAGGCAAGTCTTGAGCAGATCTTGTCTATCTTCGTGCGCTTCGCCTACTTCAATAATACCGTCAAGGGCTCATCTGCCCCCGAACCTGCTCTCTCGTCTGCGACGCAAGAGATGCTGCGCAACCGCATTAACTCCTGCCTGAACAGCCTTATCTCTAACCAGAAGTTTGCCGCTACTCTCCCCTACGCCGTGGCCAAGCAGATCCGCGATGCGGCTAAGTCTGGCGAATTCGGAAAATTCATCATCGAGATCGATGACAAGCTACAGGAGTCAGTTAAGGCCGCTTTCAAGTCTCTCAAGAAGCTTTCTGGAAAGGTACTATGCACCCAGTCTCTTAGATTTCAAATGCATATTCTAACAATAAAACAGGAAAAGAAGGAAAAGGGCATGGCTGCATTCAAGCTGCTTTACTCTTTGACTCTTATGCAAGTATACAACGGAGACGCCGACGCAGTCTCCATGCTCGACGAACTTGAATTCTGCACTACCAAATTCCTTGGCGACAAGGAGTCCAAGACGGAAGATGCCGGCGACGCATCTGATGCGCTTGTTGAAATTCTTCTCAGTTTCGCATCTAAGCAATCGCAGCTCTTCCGTCGTATGAGTGAGCAAGTCTTCGGTGCATTCGCCAGCCAAATCACAGAGAACGGTCTCGAATCTTTGATCTCAGTAAGTTGACAAGTTCCCCGAGGATTTGCCCAATGGCTATTTTCTAACCCGAAGTAGATTCTTGAAGCCAAGGAGAGTCTTGCCGGACAACAAGAGATGTTCGACGAGGATGATGGTGAGGGCGACGAAGAGGAGGACTCCGATGCTGAGATGATGGATGTTGATGAGGACGAGCTCGACAGCGATGTCGAGGTCGTTGAGGCCGGCGACGCCAAGTCCGACTCTGATTCCGACGACGACGAAGAAGAGGACGAGGAGGCAGATGACGAAAACGCACTGGAAGTCGCCGCCTTTGAAGCCAAATTAGCCGAAGCACTTGGTCAGCATGGTGCCGAAGGCGAAGGCGAAGATTCCGACGCAGACATGAACGACGACGAAATGGACGAACTCGACGACAAATTAGTCCAAGTATTCAAAGCCCGCCAGCAGCAATCCTCGCAGCGCAAAGATAAGAAAGACGCCCGCGAGAACATGGTTAACTTCAAGAACCGCGTTTTGGATCTCCTCGAGATCTTCGTGAAGAAGAGCCACTCCCGTCTCCTGGCGCTCGACCTCCTCCTCCCCCTCCTTCGCCTCTCACGCCGTGCAAGCGTGAAGCAGGTCGCGACAAAGGCAAACAATGTTCTTCGCGAGTACACAAAGCTCTGCAAGGGCAATGCCTTGCCTAAGCTCGAGGACCAGGAACAAGCCGACGCACTCTGGGAGCTCTTGAAGTCCGTTCACCAGGAGGCGAGTCACAGTGGACCTATGGGACATGCGAATGCCTGCAGCCAGGCTAGTTTGCTTGTTACCAAGGTTCTTGTTGCTCATGATAAGGATGCTATTGCGGGTGTGGTGGATGTGTATGCTGCTACTCGGAAGGATCAGCTCATGAGCACCAAGTGCCATGTGCAGCCGTCATTCTTCTCCGAGTGGAACAACTGGTGTGTTTCTGCCAGTAAGCAATTGAAGTAAGCCAATTGCATTGTACAGGAATGTTAGTTTATGTCCATATCATGTTTATTCAAAAGTACCAAGATTGCAACATCAGAGTCGTATCCATCTGGAATAGCTTGGCACGTGCGCGCGTTAGCTTGTGTATACTTCTGACACCTTTTGCCCTTTGCATTTCTAATCTTCTCATCTATTGTGCGCAAAAATGGATTCATACACAGCTTCGGCAATAACCTTGTTCCTATTCCTTCTCATTCCTATCCTAATTCCCCGCTTCAATCTCTCCAATCCAATCTACAAATTCCTCAAATGGCCTCGCAGACAGTCAAGCGAGATAACCTCGCTACGCATGTATCCCATTAAATCATGCCGAGGACTCGAAGTCACTCAGACGATCCTAAAAAGCCACGGTCTCGACCTCGACCGTCGCTGGATGCTCATCGACGCATCCACCAACGAATTCCTGACCATCCGCCAAATCCCGAACATGACCCGCATCGGCACAGCACTAAGCCCAGACGGCCATGAATTGATCGTTACTGTTCCCAAAAGCCAGGGTTTGGAATCTGATTTCCATAAGATTTCCATCCCATCCCATCCATCCCCGGAATGGCTCGCGGAGAACACCTCCATCGGCCCCGTTTGTATCTGGGAGGATGATATAGACGGATACCGCTACAGTGAAGCGATCAACGCGTCCTTCTCTGAGTTTCTAGGCCGGGAAGTCGCGCTCGTCTACAAGGGTCCCACGCCGCGTGTGCTAAAAGGTAACGGAGACCCCAGTGTTCTGGGCCGTGTTCAGACAACGGGGTTCTCGGATCTTCATCCCGTACTCATTGCATCCGAGAGCTCTCTACATGAGCTGAACAAGCGGCTCGAGCAGAAGGGCATTGATCCGATTACGGTTGAGCGGTTCCGGCCGAATATCATCGTTCGGGGTGGGAAGGCGTGGAGCGAGGATTCGTGGAAGCTGGTGCGTATTACGGGTCCATCGAGCTCTGGGTCTGGGTCTGGCAAGCCGCTGGATTTGGATATTCTTGCGCGTTGTGCGCGCTGTCAGGTACCAAATGTTGAGCCGAGTACGGCGGTCAAGCATAAGAAGCAGCCTTGGGATATGCTGGTGTCGTATCGGAGAGTTGATGAGGGGATCAAGTTCAAGCCTTGTTTTGGAATGTTGAGTGCGCCGCGGCATGAGGGGGTGATTGGGGTGGGAATGAGGTTGGAGGTCTTGGAGGAGACGACTGGTCATCGTTACATGACTGGACCTTAGACTTGCAGATATCCAGGTGCTACGAATCTGTATAGATGGTTGGTATACATGGAGTTTAAACCTTTCGGGCTCTCAGTTATATTCCAAGGTTTCAACGCCGCCAATCTACCAATATTCCTGATCTAGGCGTATAACTTGTCCAAAGACGGCTGCCTTGCTTCTGATGGAGTGAAACTGCAATGTCCCTTTGGGTCATCGCTTTCATCATCTCCGCTGTCCAAGGCCCATGGCAGATCGGTCTCTCCCCACATCAGCCCACCGTACGTCAAGGTGTCTGTACGAACGTCGTCGGGCGGATGGCAAGCTGCGCTTATAGCAGCACTGCAAGTTCCCGCGAGAGGTATTGCAGACTTGAGTCTTCGGAATGACACGCCAATAATCATGATACCCAGGACACCAAGAAGGGCACCAGCGCATATCAAAGGCATATATGACATCGCTGGTGCGCTTGACCTCTGCGTGTATAGTAGATTTCCGTCTGCATCGTAAGGAAAAGCCAGAACAAAATAGATGCCCTGCGAGACGAGCCAATGGAGGATTGTGAACAAGGCCATCGCTGGAATTCCATATCGGTATGGGATGGATAGCCAATGGGTTGAACGCTGCTTACTACCCTCAACGGGCCAAGTGACGCGAAGTGGCTTCCTTTTAACCCCATAGGAGCTATATTCTGCACTCAATAGCATCCTTGTGAGTAGACTATTATAGAAATAATAGCTGAGCGTGATTGCTAATTGGGCACTATTGGCAATCACCACACCTTGAAGTTCTGAATATTGCCTCGAATCAACGATGCTGTTAGCATTTTGTCTTGCCATGGAGTCTGAGTCCCAGATTGCTTGCCATGTCAGGTTCTCGGCCCCCAAGGCATTCCTTGAGTCCACAGCAAGGAACGGGTATATCAAAGTCGTGGTCACAATGCAGATAAGGATGCTGGATTTTGTTTAGCTTCTAGGCATTCAGATTGCGTATCGAGTTCAGGAGGCTTACATCAACACAGTCACAAACCAATGTATTGGGCTAGATGCTCTTCTCCACTGCTGAGGCCTGGTGAGACGTTGATATCTGACGGTCTGCCGTTGTGGTTCCTGTCCTTTCGGACATGTTATCCAGTTTCTCTTTTTGATACTGTTCAGCGATGCCCAGCACATGCCTTTCGTAGTCTCATCTGGGTTCTCCAGGAATGAAGCTATCGCATCGCCTGACGTTAGGAGAGGGGTAGATCGAGATTTATGAATGTGGGCGGCCAAGAAGATCGCAATGACTTTGACGAAAGTCGCAACAATAATGATCACAGCGATAATGGGGCTGTAAAACAGTCGACAATTGTTTTCCCCCTCGAAGGCCAGGCACTCCGTTACGTGCATTACTTTCATGCTTGCGGAGGCATGGAAGTCTGTGCACTCATGACCCTGCGTCTTTTCTAGATCCGAATTCACAAACGGAGCAGCCCAAACTTCCCTAGGATTGCGCCAGTTCCCGAGTCCCAGGATAGACTCAGATCCGTCATCGCGCATGCTGGCGTTGCTCGTCAGGAGAATTATTCCTCTGTAGCCGGATTGGCCTTTGGCCATGTATGCTTGTTTCCAGCATTTATCGGCGGGGATCTTCTCACCCTTTGATCCCTCAATCTGAAGAATTTGGTGGTTCCAGTCAAACTTTTTATTTGCATGTAGACTGTTACTCGCTGAGTCGTCCGCGCCTATCCTAAAGCAGTCCTGCAAGGCAGGAGTCGTGAGATTTCGCACGTCTTCAGGCGTGAAATCATAAGGGGCGCCGAAGGACCAGTAATGGTTATAAGTTAGACTCTCGAACACGAGTGAGTTATAGCTAAGGCGGCATTAGTACGCTGTGAATAGAACGATCGACATACTTCCGTACAGTAGATGAAATGGCGTGGCGGTAAGTAGCAAGACTATCCACAGACCGAGTCGGGCATACGAGATAGCGAAAAGGTTTCTAAAACTCGAGCCTCCAACGTCAAGCCAGCGGCGTTTCGCGTGGGCTATGTTGATTTCGTCTCTGGTTGGGGCGACAAGAGTCTGCATGCAATAATTGCTCGTTGCCAGGATGCAAGTGCTGATAATGTTGATTATAATGTGGAGACCGGTGTTCCACCGACCTGTCACGTCACAAGCACCGTCATATATCACTTTGGAATTGGATGATCCTCCTGTTCCCGGGAATTTGGACGATAATCCGCCCGTCACGGAAACAAATATGACATTTGATAGTAGCAGGCCGGCAGTCGCGTACCCACAGAGGTATACACCTTTGATCCAGGAGGGTCTTGATTTGTTGCAACTGTCATTTTCCAAAGTATTTGTTGGAATGTCGCTGTGTTCGTCGGTACTAGCTTTTGTTTTGCCTAAAGTCGGAGTGTCAAGAGTCTGATCTTGGACGATTGGCTCTTTTGTCGTTTGGGAGACGGAAGCTAGCGACTGTTCGCTGGAAAGTATGAGGAGCTCGGTATCGTGTGGATCACTATCTGCGGCCCCATAGCGCTGTGACGGGGCCAGAGAACGAGCCCAGGCCCATGTGTTGCGTACTTCGCGCTCCCCGGGCAAGGGAACGGGGTTCTTCATTGAGAAACACGGGAACGCTAGATATACTGAGAGGCGAAGGTGGGATGGGGGCTCTTCGACTTGTTTTCGGCCGTTTTGTCAAAGACATGCGAGCCCTGCATTTCAGTGCGGCTGAGCGCCCGATCAACCGACCCATTTTGTAAATGGTTGGTGCCAAGGCTCCAAATTATGGAGAAGCTAACAATGCGACAGCGAAATTCAGGATGATCACAATATCGAGACCGCCTTTCCTTTTCATCGTTTCAGGGCATCAGAGCGCACTTCATCAATTCATGGGTCTGGTCGGTGTTGCAGAGACGGGAGGAACATAGCGAAATGGTTCGAAAATCATATATTTGCAAGGCTGCTTTGGCGCTGCGGAAGGGCCAAATCTCTCAGCCTCACTCTCATTGGTCAGGTACCAGGCAAATCACGTGTCTAGTATTACATGTGCTCGAACAATATTTGGATGTTTATTGTGATGTACCTCTGGTTGGTATGCATTGTAGTTACTATCTGGTTCAAAAGATTGCTTGAAATGCTGCTTCAAAGAACTGTTCAAAAAAGAAAGAAAGATGAGACGAAATATCACTCGATTCCGAGGATCATGCTGGATGCTTCGTGTCGATCCAACGAGTGACCATGGCCTTGATCAGGGCAAGTGCAACCACCCTCCCTTGTTCAATATCCGCGTCCTCAGAGCCCCCAGGAACGTGAAGGAAGAGGATATTCCGGTCCCGACCCTGCTGATGCGCCAATGACAAACTGGTGTAGAAGATAAAGTCACACAGGTAATGGCCTGCATCCTTTGAGATCCGTAGATCTAATTGAGGCGCGAACGAGCGCCACACATCCAGGAACTGCTCGTCGGGCTGGTAGGAGGATGGCGAGGAAGGGTCCTCCGAGGCACGACCGGGTATGAGGACCGGGGGCAGGTCCAATTGTCTCCATAGTTTCTCGCCGTCCTCCCAGCCGGCGCGGCCTTCCACGTCGGTGATAATGTAGTCGTCGCGGTGGGCGAGTGTTTCCACGGAATAGTATGGTCGCGGAGCGGCGATGCCGATATGTATGATCAGATCGGGCCGTCGACCGCCGTTGGAGGCTGCGAACTCTTCCAGTATCAAGGGCATGGCCTCACGCACGGTGGCGTATGCCACGGCAATTGGAGTCGGGTGCACATGGAGTGAGACTCGGCGCGCATCCGCTTTGTTGGGTGATGGGAAGGTGAATGAGGGCGGAAGGGATGAGGCGATCAAATATGAAGCGTTGACTAGGTTTGTCTTGAAGGGCTATGTGAAAGTTCCATGTTAGTGTTTGCCCAGGTGGTTTGTCAGAGGCTCTCTGGTGGACTGCTTACCCCGAAACCCGTTATCAAGACGGAGATCTCATTGGAAGATGCTGGTACGTGCGGGGGAGGATTCTCGACCGGCGCGGCATGTACAGCCGGAGCAGTGAGGCCACTGTCTCCCATGTTGAATGTAATCAAGGTAAGGGGTATTTGCGAAAGGAAGTTCCGTGAAGGCGACTTAGCGGGGAAGAAAGGCACATGAGCACGCTGAATGCGGGGTCTTGGCGTGATGCAACCACGGTTCTAATCTATAACGGGACTTCGACAGTGTATTTTCTAGGTACAGGGGGTTGGAAAGCATTTGACTTGATATATCAGAACTTTTGGTGTCAAAGTGAGACACGATCTGAATGTAAAGTGAGTCTACTGCCCAGGTGGAGGAATATATAGATCTGTGTTAAGATCGGCAAAGATTACTATGAAGGTCCAAAAAACGAAGAATTCTACGAAGAAAGTAAGTCAGAAGAAGCTCTTCCTATGCTGCATTCTCCAATGACCTCGGGAACTATTCAACAAATAAACCGAAAAATGATTAGTGAAGCTTTGTTTGGTGGTTGATGCATGTACATAGTAGCACTACAAAGTGCTCCACTAGTGATTTTCATCGGGTAGCGGGATTTCCGTTTCACCTCATTTAATACTTAGCGTTGCGCGTGTCGAAGGAAGCTATTCTCGAACATATGTATGGACAAAATAAGATAGGGTTAAACTTGGAACTCACTTGGCTTAGACCTCGGGATATCTCCGAGAATTATGATCTCCCCACGGAACTGAGTGGCCTTATCTGCCGAACGTTAGCTTACTAGTGAGAAGTCAGAGATTGGATCTGAAGCTTGCCGGGAATATCACATCCGGGCCCCACTCGATTGGAAATGATTATGACCTTATTCCCCAGAGGGTTTTCCCCAGAAGCTTCCGTGCGCCGGTGTCATATGGGCAGTATCGGACCACGCCTTGGACCTGGTGGGGGTCGCGAACAACACAACCTTTCGCTATCGCGTCATTATCACTCATTTTTACTGCAGCCCGGGATAATGCCTCGGATTCGTCCTAAGCCCTGGAGTGTTTTATAACAAAACAACCCCTGTGGCGCCTGGTTGTGGCGCCGAAAGTCTTGTATACCCAGAACATTAGACCCCCACGGAAGGGCTAGTCTGAACCATCCAGGCCTATTGCATTGGCCAGAATAGTGAGGCAGCATAATACAGTTCTTATTACTGAATCCTGGGCCTCTGGTGGAGTCCCAAGGTCCTAGCACTGTACTCCCTGCGAAGTACACTAGTCAAACCCTCAATGGGTGTGGCGCTCGCTGTGGCGCCGACAATTTTTGTACGACGAGAAAAACCAGAGAATTTTCCTGTGCAGGCTATGACCTGTTCGGGCGTTTTACATTGACATTGGCACATTTCCGGAGTACGCAGTTGAATATCTGCATGCTGTAAGTGGATCCTGGACGGAACAAAAACCATCGAAGAATTGCCTCTTCGGGAAGGGATCGCTGGATTTGGCTCTCGTTCTCGCATTTCTCGCATTTCTCGCATCGCCTGTGGATTACAACCTTGGAAGCCTTGACCCCCCGGGGCTTTAACGTTCCGGTTAAGAGACTGGCTCCCTCCTAAACGAAGCGGGTGGCTTGTCTTTAGCTCTAATTCGGTTCGCCAACATCCGATGCATGGTCCCCCCCTGATTCGGTTTCCAGTCGAAGGTCCGTGGAAAAAAATGCAAAACGCCTAACTGGCCAATCTGACCCGCTATAAATATCCGACTCCTCAATGTGTCAGTTGATTCTTTGAAAACCCGGGGTTTCTCTTATAGCGTCTCTCCAACCATGGCTGTCCTCGCCGAACTGATCAATAGTCCCTATGTGGTACAAGGGGTGTGTGTTGCCTTGTTGGCGGTCTTCATCACCAGTGTCTGGGATGATATAGTGGATGAGATTCCCCATCGTCGCATTCCACTGGTCGGGAGGACGTGGTGGGAAGTCACCAACAAAAAGGCTCGGTCACGCTTCACGCAGTCATGTCGCGACTTGATTGCCGAGGGATTTGCACAGGTCCGTCTCCAAGAGAGAACCGTGGTAGTCACACAATTACACCGTCTGGTTACTGACCGAACATCATAGGGAGCCAACGTCTTCCAGATCATAGGATCCACGCAACCCATGATTGTGTTGCACCCCAAATATATCGATGAGATCAAGAACCACCCGGACCTGAGTTTCGATGACGCTATTAAGAAGGTAAGCGCAGAATCCACGGGCAACCTTGGAAGTTTCGACGTGTTGATCGATTTCATAGACCTTTTTCTCCAACCGCATTGCTGGCTTCGAGCCGTTCCACAATGGAACCGGCTTGAAAGCCACCATTGAGGTCGTTCGCGTCAAGTTAACCCAAGCCCTTGGTATGAATAGCACCATGAACGTATTTCCAACGTTAAACAGACAGCTTACCATATGCTCCCAGGATCTTTGTCCATTCCTCTCTCCAGGGAATCTTCTTCAACACTTAAAGACGCACTACCCCCCACCGACGGTAGGTCAAGTAACACGGTTTCACTGCGAGACCATTGACTCACCCTCGTGCAGAATGGACACCTTATAATTTTGCGCACAAGATACCATATATGGTTTCCCGCGTTTCCTCGCTCGTGTTTGTCGGAGAGACAATCTGCCACGACGACGAGTGGATTGATGTATCAGTCAACTACGCGATTGACGCCTTCGGCGCCATGCGCGACCTGCGCACCTGGCCGTCCGTTTTCCGTCCAATCGTTCACTGGTTCCTACCTTCAGCGCAGAAGCTGCGCAGTCACCTGTCCAAAGCCAACACGATCATCAACAAAGAGATCAAGCGGCGGGCGCTGATCCGGGAAGGCAAGATCCCAGCCGAGGACCCGCCTCACAAGACCGATGCCCTGGACTGGTTCCGCGAGACTGCCGAGCACAGCAGAACTTTGGCTTTGATCTGGCTCGCTCCCAAGTCGGACTGGCCCTGGCGGCTATCCATACCACCTCGAACCTGCTGACCAACATCATGTACGACCTCGCTGCGTATCCGGAGTACTTCCAGCCACTGCGGGAGGAGATTTGTGCCGTTGCCGCGGAGGATGGAGTGCTCAAGAAGACTAGCTTGCTCAAGTTCAAATTGATGGATAGCATCATGAAGGAGTCTCAACGGACCCACCCACTGTCTTTAAGTAAGTGACTTTGCCTCGAGAAAACGATGTTTACTAACGCAGAACAGCCTCTTTGAACCGCTTCACGCTTCAGAAGATTGTTCTCTCGGACGGCACCGTTCTGCCCAAGGGCGCCAACATCTCGGTCTCCACCAAACCCCTCGAGGACGACGAGATCTACCCCAACGCCGCCACTTACGACGGCTACCGATTTTTAAAGAAGCGCCAGGAGCCGGGCAACGAGCACAGACACCAATTTGTGACGACAACCACGGACCACTTCGTTTTCGGCCACGGTGTCCACGCCTGCCCGGGCCGCTTCTTCGCAGCCAATGAGACCAAGATCCTGCTTCTCCATTTGCTGATGAAGTATGACTGGAAGTTGCAGAGCGGTGGACGACCCAAGAACTTCGAGAACGGTACCGAGTCTATTACCGATCCCACGATCGAGATGCTGTTCCGGTCTCGGCAGCCCGAAGTGGATTTGAGCTTCTTGGGGGAGTAGTGCGGAATGGAAGGAAATGTTAATTCTCATGTTATGCATATTGAATATGCTGGATTTTAACTGAATGTGATATGTGTGCAGGACATGCTGGCACTTGAATGTAACCTGGCTTTTATTCTCCCTCTGTATGGAGTATGTTTTGCGGGATCTGACACAAGCGTAACGGGTTCACCTCTTCAGTGGCGATTCGGGAGGGAAGTCTCCAGCCTTGGAATTCCTTCGGCAGCGTGACCCGGTTTTGGGTTTACAGTCATCGCTCTGAGTCTGAGGTGTGAGTTTCAAAAGGAACAGATGTACAAGCGTGCTTTGATCTAGATTGCAAAACCCGATTCAGCCGTGCGCGAGATTGGGCTCGATAAAGTGGAGTATTGCCAGCTGTATACCGCCGTTAGCGCACTGCGGTGTTGTTCCAGTAGGTATCGCCAACAAATCCATGGATGAAGTAGGAACAGTTCAAATAAGCATAAGCTTATCCTTGTACCTATGGAGGAACCATGGAACGTAAGTATACGAAGTAAGTAAAAAAGGCGTATAGATACGGTAATATTTCCACAACGTGTCGAGCGCGTCAGCGCGTCAGTGGAGCACAACGAGCCTCTCGCAGTTCGCATCTCCACCAAATGGGGTTATATGGGTCTCGCTGGGCCTCCCTTGGCCTTCCCGTCCAGGGCTTCCAGACCGCACAATGAAAATGGTACCTGATTTGGCTTTCCTTTCTTTGGGAGAACAAGCCGATTCAATACCGTAGGGTTTCTTTGACATCTTTCATTTCTTTCAAACCGTTCCGTCTTCCCGGCGTCTCGGATCCTTGGTAGCTGTGAAGAAAATCCATGCAGATTGAAGTATACTTTGACCTCAAGTTTAGCCCTTGCAGCGATGGGTGAACGGGGTTATGCGAACTGATCTACCATACATCAAACCTATTGAGAGCTTAGTATACTTCACGCCCAAAATAAACTGGGAACAATACCAGCCCCCCTCTTTTCGAAGATAGTTTGAAAGGGTATTAAGTATTAACCAGGTACTCCGTACTGACTCAGGTACGAAGTAGATAGTACGAGGTAACCTCTCCGTTCTACCCTTGCCTCTCGAGTCGACACTGCATGAAGTAAGGTGATGCCCAGCACTTCCCTCTAAGGAAGACTGGGGAAGATCTAAACAAACCCATTCACATCAGTCTATCTAGAATGATTGTAGAGAACAACTAGGTTAAGATACCTGTACAAATGTACAGATGTACAGAGTAAAAGATAGAGGAGTTTAGCGTAGTAGCGCCCTAAGATTTTCGCAGTGGGTACTACACAAAGTACCGAGTACCGTGTCCAAACCGCAGTTCACCAGCGGGCGAGCAGGTACCCAGTACCCCCTCTCCCGCAGCACCCACGCCCAACCTTCTCTCCCCCGTCTCATTCCCTTTTTACCTTCTTTCTTACCCACTCACCCATTCTGACAATCGCGATTTGGACTCCGTTTGGTTTCTTCCGGAGATCTGTTTCTTTTGTGTTTTACCGGGCGTTGGGCTCACATCTCTCCATTCCATACGAACTCGGGATGGAGCCGCAGATGTGATCTGGTGATTCGATTTCCAAGTTACCGCATTCCACGACCCATCACGCACCTCCGCGACCTCGGGAGCTTTTTTTTTTCTTACTTTGCTTTCACTTTGGTTGACTTCTGCTCTCGTTGCATCTTTCCTTATTTCTCACGACTCACGACCTTGACGCGATCGAACGATCTCGCGCGCCTCGCAATTCGCAAATTCGCGATTCACCGATCTAAACCTCCGATACGCGCCCTTGAACTCCTTCCAGAAGTCGCATTGACCCACATTCTACCCTGCCCGATACTGGAGGATCGTCAGCATGGCTCAACGTCAGCTCTCCCGTACCCTCCCCAAGAACTTCACCTTCTCCCTCGACAATGAGCCCAAGACCCCCGAGCGACCCAACACCACCGTTAATGTCCCACCTCCTCCCCGTCACTCAATCCACGGCGGCCGGCTACCCCGAACTCGGGCGCGCGCTGGGACAAATGTGTGCGCTCGCGTGGACATGGACATCTTTCAATTCCAGGGCTCCGATGTTCCGCTGCCTTCAATAGAAATCCCGCAGTTGACTAGTGACTTTGATTTTGACGCGCCTCTTCTTGGCGACACTGTCAACGATGAAGGCTTCCTTGCGCCTCCCCGCTCACGCATGGAGTTCAAGACGCCGCCTGCGCAGATCCGCGGCACGCCTCTGGACGCTTGCGACAACGAGAGCGAATGGCCATCTTGGGAGCAGACCCCCGGTCACAACATCAAGCGCCCGGACTCTGTCTGCTCAAGTATGTCAAATTCTTCTGTCGAGTCTATTGAAACTTTCGCCTCGCGACCCTCAATTGGCAGTTGCACTAGTGTTGAAAGTGATTTGTTTGACTCTTACTTCCCCTTGGAGATTCCTAAGGAATCTGAGATCGAGTCGCCTTCGCGACCCCAGAAGCAGCATACCAAAGTGAAGAAGGCTGAGAACTCTTGGACCCGCGAGATGGATAATCACTTGTGGAATACCTATCAAATCTACCTTCAGGATCCTACCATGACCCCGTTCAAGATGACACCGGGAAGCATTCCTCCTCTGGGAGTCACGTCGCGTGTTGCACGCCGGGCCAAGAAGACCTGGGAGAAGAAGCGCAGCCGCCTCAATCAATCTGTGTCGATGGCTTCTGCCGATAACTTCGCCACCCCCAAGGGATCGACTGAAGCCTCCCAGCCATTGTGGCCCAAATCCGACTCGAAGACGCGACGACGTCTGAAGCTGCTTTGCCGTCGCAAATTCTCCATCTCTCCTCACTACCAACGCATCATGCAGTCTCGGACCCCCGAGCCTGCGACGGAGATTACGGAGATATACGGGCCTCCCGCGGATACCCGGGTGCATGACTTCGCCGATAACTCGGCCTACGCGACTCGCGATCTTGGCGTTTCACTTGTCAGCTCCCACCCGAATCCACTCGCCCAGGTCACACAAGACTTCCCATCGGCTACCGACTGGTTCAACAACCCAGTGCCTGCAAACATTCCGCCCCCTGTGGTCAAGACTCCCATTCACCATCTTCGCGTCGAATCAGCCCCCAGTATTCCGCGCTTGGGATCACCCTTCGTCTACAATACCTGGGGTCCTGGGGGAGCAAACCACCACGCTCATGCGGCCAAGACTCCACGACGCGAAACCTACCACGCCCCTGGACAGCGTGCTCGCCGCAACACGTATTTGGATCAGTCTCTGCAGAACCCCGACGATGTCTTTGCTAGCACACCGCAAAAGAACACCAATCCGTCGGAGGAAGAAGTCGATCGTCGTCTTGAGAACTATGTCCGTGATAACAAGTTCCAAAACATTGGACAAGGTCGAGTCCGCATCCGCAACCGTGGTGCTACCACCAGTGCTGTTAACCCGCGCGACATGGATCAGCTGTTCTCTCCACCCTCTTCACTCAACTCGGGTCCTATTGAACCCGAAGAGACTCCCGTCGGCAAGCCGAACAATCCATTGTTAGACCTTGGCGAAAACATCAAACGCCTTGGCTCGCCTTTCCGAATTGAAGGGGGCTTCAAGCGCCGTGAACCTCCATCCCGACCTTCACGCGCCGTGCCTGCACTGTCCGATCCGTTCTCGAGCGGCGGGCCATCCTACGTTGCGCCTCACGAGGCCACCTCCCCCATGCAGGTCTCTCCGACTCAGGTACACGAGAAAGCAACACTTCCTCCCTTCAACGCTGGCGAGAATGGCATCTCGGACGCCGAGCGGATCCGCCGGCAAATCTTGAATATGCCTTTTACGCACAACTAGATTGTGCTTTTGCTGTCCACTTCCCGAGTATCCGTTCTCCTGCGGCGTCGATTTATTTGCGAGATTTCTCCCTTTTTGCATAATGATTTGAACGAGATACCGACAACAGCATTTTTCTTACGACAGCCCCCGCATCTTCATCTCTTCAACGACTGTAATGATATGTCTCAGTTTCTTCACCCTGATATCGCAACACCAAAGACAAATGACCAAAAAAATGTGATGGGTTCTTCACTTTGGTTGGTGGACTCACGACTTCTTTGATCGTGTCTTACACCAGCCTCGTGCGACGTTCTGTTTCGAATCCGCCCAGTGTTACTGGCAACTTCATTATCTGGTGTAATCCAGCCCTTCGATACAACTTCTTCGATGCGGGTTCACCACTTCATTCACTCAAACCACTTTCCTTTTCTTCTGTGGGACTATCACCACCTCGAAAACACCAAAAATCCCCAAAAAAAGCCGAAAACCCCCTCGAAAACCCTTTCTGACAACCAACTCGCAACTTGCGCCCCACACTCTCTACCATTTCTTTTTCAATTTTCTTTCTCATTCCTTGGCCAGTCGTCTCCCTCTCTTCACGAACAGGGTTCTCACCACCCTCCCAGAGAAGGACAACGACCGGTCAAATTTAACCTATCGAACAACCCGTCACAAACGACCCGCCTCCACATTGACCCTCGTCACTCAGTATGGACGGCCCCCAAAAGCGAATGTGCAATGATACATGCAAACCATAGACGAACCGATACGAAACGAACGCGTGTCATCGCGACTGAACGACGCCGAATACGCAAGCGAGGTGTTTTACATTTGCCAGTTCTCAACCCTTTCCCCCCCTAATTCGCATCTCGGAACCTCGCATTCTCGAAATGATCTTTTTCCCCCCGTTTCGCGCCTGTTTCTGCTTCATGATTCCCGTGGCGAAATTTATTGGGCTTGCATCCGGAAGCAATGTTTTTCTGAATCTTTTCTTCTCTTTTATCATTCTTATCTCTTCTGCGTTTCTACGTATGGATGTCGGTCTTTCAGATTTAGAGCCTTGTCTCGATCTTGTTTATGGAGCTTTGAGAGTTTGGCTGCTTTTATCTTACTTTTTTTGTCCTAGGCCCTGTCCTAGGATCGGCTTTTGGTCCCTTGGATCTGCCAATCAATTACTCTACTCTTATCTTTTGCTGTTTGTTTTCGTCTGATGTGTTAGATTCGTATGTTGCTTCGTCCGATTTTAATCGGCTCGATGGCTCTTGTCTGCGTACGCGAGTAGGACAACTTCCCACGAAGATACCGGTGAGGTGAGACGCATGAGTAGTGCTTCGATTACGAGCTCTCCACGCGCATTGGCGACTCGTCTGGTCTCTGTATTTGATTCGCCGGGGATACGTTTATCTGCGGCATGCTCATCGGCGGGAAGGCGAGACGAGGGGATGGCCTTGTCCTTGTTATGGAAGTGAGGTCTACTCTGATCTCAGTCCCAGTTCCTGGATACCTAGATTCTTTTCTCGTTCTGCAGGAGCGTTACGTAGTACCAGGCGAACCGCCTCCTATCTACTTGTCCTTGGTCCATCCCTGGGTATGGATTCTCAACATCACATCCCCAGCAGAAAGGCAAAACGAGTTATCTTCAGACAACTTGATTAAGACTTCCCCATCCAGCTGATGCACATCAACCGAACATGTCTCCATGTATTGGGAGTTGTCAACCGTAAGTCTTTTGATACCGTAGCCTACGGATCCCTTTTCAATCCCAGAATTTGATTTATTGTCTAATCCCAGATGCACTTCAAGCGATCCCGCGATATAAAGGCGGAAAGGTCTGTTGAATCTGACAGAATCATTAATTAGTTCTCCCTTGGCCAAGTAAACTGTTTCGAAACCTTTGGAAGAGCACCCAGAGCTTGAATTCCGGCTCAGTGTCAATGAAGGGCCGTATCTGGGTGAATCCTCCGACAAGGTGCTGAACGAGTCAATCATCTTTCGTTCCTCCGAGCTCTCTGACACGAGATCCGGTAGATTCACAGTTGTCGAGGAGTCCAACAAGGTAAGCAAGTTGCTTTCATTCGGAAACGGATGAACAGGCAGTTTCCCTTGAGATACGCCTAGTGAAATACTGTTTCGAAGAATTTCATGTAGCCTCTCATTGAATCTTTGCCGAAGGGCTCCAAATCCCGGTAGACTCGGAAGTCTCCAGCCTGGATATAGCCGATTATGAGCCCTCGGAGTATGCATTCGTCCGTATAGCTGAATGAAGGTATTGCAAAGAAAGCATGCGTCTTTGCTTGAGCTCACGACTCGTGGAAACGGCTTTACGGCGTGCAGTTCGCAAAAGGCCACGATTTGAATCTCAGCGTGAATCTTCGCCGCCGAGAGCGCTTTCTGGGCTTCTTCGTACCTGGTACGAGCGGACTTTTGATCGAGTTTCAGATTTTGGCACAGCAGGGAGACATTCTGTTGCCCCTTCAATCCAAGCTTGGATAGACATGTATTCAGGTCCGGAAGATCGCAGTTTATTCGACCTTCAAATGCCTTTTGGGGTAGGGTTGCCAGTTGAATTTGCATGTTTCGGACCAGTGGGAATTTTTTGGCCGTCCGATACAGTTTCCTTGCGGCTTCGCGGTACCTTGAGACTTTTTTGATGATGTTCAGAAAGCTGGATCTCGAGGACGGATCCATGTCATTGTTCGAGATCAGGTCCAACAACTCGTGAAAACGTGGTGCTGTTTGTTGCAAGTGATGTATTCCTTCCACAAGATCCCCCAGCTCATCCATCATCCGGTGATTCAACCATCGAACAACCAGCTGTATGACTTTGTTTGCCTCTGATATGAATAATGTCGATGTGAGCGATAGATCTTGGCTGCAAAGCTTCTGAGTCTTGATCTGTCGAATACCAAAGATGGCTTCTTTCAATACATTTTGAATAGACATCTTAGTTCCCTGCCTCTTAGTTCCTTTCTGCTCAAGTCGCAGCCGGGATAATACCCGTGATGAGCACATTGAGATGACTGAGAACAAAAGTCTCCTGTGGAGCTCAAGCTTGTCTATATTCTCTTTTGGAGAACGGTCAGATCTGATCATGATATGGAATGAAGGACCAACCATATTTCGCATCATGAAGTATTTTGAAGACTTGTTCAAAGCTTGTTTTCAAGTTTTGTAAAATGACATCTCCATCGGCATAGGTCTTTTTGTTGACAGCTAAAATGACATTTAAAGTGCCTGATTGGTCCTGATTAACGCATACAGCTGGTATATGATCCCGGCCATCCTTGCTTTTTGCCAGGAAAGCAAGAACTTCGGTCAAGTCCCGCTCTTGAGGGAACGGCAAAACGTATTCTTGGTTGACTGTCGATCTTTTATATTCATTCCGAACGAATGGAGCAGGGACCTGGAAAAAAAAGGAGCTGAGAGCGATATAATCCGCTGTTGTGGAGCTTGGGGTTGTTTGAGGCATGGAACTCGACGTTTGGAGAAGGATGCCTTAGCGAGAGAGTGCTCTCAAGAGGGGGGAGAATCCCTGTACTTATGAGCCAACGGGTATCTGCAGATGTGAGCTGGCATTTAGATAATGAGCTCTACGCGCGAGCAAACAATCCATGGTACGAACCAATAGATCCAGGCCGGACAAAAGTACATGTTTCCCTCCTTTGTTTCCCTTCCCTGTCTGTCTCATACAGTATGGAACGAAGCCGACGATAAATGAACATTGAGTATCATCTACAGAACAAAAGATATTAACAAAATAGCAGACACGAATCATACGAGACTCTCAAGCCCGAAACAAAGAAAATATGAAGCACAAGGGGTATAGAGTATAGACAAATATGCACAACAAAACGACTCAATCACTTCTCCAACTTCTTCTTGCGATCCGCAAGCAAAGCCTCAATTTTCCTCAGCTGCAGCGCAAGACCCTTCTTCTCGGCATGGTCAAGAAGCCACTCTTCCATACCGCGACGAACCTGACGCATGGAATGTACGACCGGAAGGAACGAGGCAGAAGGATCCGCCCCATTCTCCCGCTCAATACTTTGCCAGCGTTCAGCACCGGGGTTGAGCAGGAGATCGAAAACGCCGGCCCAGAGATCGCGGTCCCAGTATCGCTTGAGTGATTCACGGATGCGATATGTGCGGGGAGATCCAGCACAGGCGTTCTCGTCATTCACGGGGGTGGATTCGACGTATTTGCCGAATAGCAGGACGTGAACGACACCGGCGATGCCGTATAGATCGATTTGGTAAGTCCAAGGGCGTTTTTCGCGGATTTCGTTACATTCGTGTGTGACCTTTTCCCAATCCGCGAGGAACTGGACGGCGGGCGAGAAGGCTTGCATGTCGATGCCGCGACCGAAGTCGATGAGAGCGAGGCCTTTTTGTTGCCAGCCGTGAGAGCCACTTGGGGCGTAGTGGATGCTTTCGCGAGGGTCTGAAGGGGGCTCATCGGTGCCGAGGTCGAGAAGGGATAGGGATTTGGCGGGCGGTTCGTTGCTTGGCTCGTCGAGACGAACAAGGCAGTTGTCGGCTTTGATGTCGCCGTGGAGGACTCCATTTGCGTGGAGGGCTTCCACGGTGCGGAAGAGTTCAACAGAGAAGAACATTGCCAGAACTTCTTCGAGACCCCCTTCGGCGGTGGGGTTTGAATTGAGGGATTCGTTGCGAACGATATTGACGAGGTCGAGCAATGTCCCTTGCCCTCGATAGTCTTCGACCAGGAAGCTTTCTCGTTGATGTACATGAAGCTCATGCGCACGGACGATGCTGTCTGTCACTCTATAATCGACGGTTTCTCGGAGACGTTCGTACGCTGTGCGGATCATATAGAACTCCCACGCGCTTGAAGGACCGTTCTCGACCTTGACAGCCTCGAAATGGAAGCGAGGTGTGTCGTAAGCGTTTGGTGGCTTAATTTTTGGAGTTTCGCCGTCGTCAGAGTCGGAATCATATGATTCAAGGCTGTCCACACTCTCGGCCAGATAGACTGGGGCGTACGCTCCCGCTCCAAGCTCACGTCTGATGATATAGCTCCGTTCTGCACCCGGGAATTCGAGTATCGGGGTGTCGAATGCATCATCACCACCTTTGGATCGTCTGGTGTGAGTCTTGACAAATTTATGGATCATTGAAGCATAGTTGCTATCTTCAACATGCTCATTATAACCAGTGTATGCAGCAAGTGGTGGCTCCAAAGAGTTGAGGATCGTGTTGCGGATGCCTTTGTCTGTTGGGTTGCACTGCGAGTCTCTGATGATGGCTTCACGCCTACGCATCTTGGGCGCGAGCGCCTTGAAGGCCATTGGACTGAATGGTACATCAGCAGTTGATCCAGTGAGGTCGCGGTATGGCGTGCTAGTCCCAGACGGACTTTCGAGCAAAAGATCACCAGCCGGAGATCGAGGCTTGGACGGTGTCTTCGCGTTATAAACGCTGTTGCGGGCGGCCGTCATGGATATGGAGACCTCTGTTCGTTCCACAATCGGGGTCATGAAAGGCAATCGGTTCTGAGCCATTACCGCGGGGTCGCGATAAGTTCCCCATGGTGCAGCATAGTCATCGGGCATTTCTGGCATGAAGCCCTTCCTCTCTGGGGTTCCAACAGTGGGACTCATTGCCTCCTCGTCACCTACTGAGTGGGAGGTGACCTCTGCGTGTTCAATGCCTTGATGTTCAATGCCTGGAATATCACGGTCAGGGTTGAACTCGGTCCACTCGCCTTCATCGCCGTCGATGCTTTCAGCCCGGGTAGTATTGGCGTAATCGGTATCATCGTAAGATTTGTGGAACGTTTGAGTCTCTTCATCGCCGAAATCACTGGAGGCCGCCGAGTGATGTCCGGTACCTGTACTGTCGCCAGTGCTGGCAGCGTCGTCATCTTCATAATCACTCTCGCAGAAGCTGTCGGCATCCTCCTCGGTTTCTACCTTCAATGGCTGGTTGAAGATACTGTAAATCTCATCTGTTGCCGCACGAGTGTGCATTGTCATGGTCGGCTCCCGGGTGCTCTTTCGCCGAACCTTCTTCTTGGATGGGGAGTCGAAGTTCATTTTGACTGTTTGAAGTATGAGATGAGCTTGTACCAATGATCTCACAAGTTGATCGACTCACTTGTCTGTGTCTGCGACGACTCGCCCTTGGGCTTGGTGCGATGCGATTTGCTCGGTTTGCTCTCATGGTCTTCGTCTTGGTCATTGTATTGGTGGTGTGTATCTATAGTTAGATTCTCGACAAGATGGTCTGGCAAAGACTCGGAACCAGCGGCATTCCCAGAAATCTGTTGCAGCGGCTGCTTTTCCTTCCGCCAATTCTTGTCCATCCATCCACGTCTCATGGCCCTGAGCTCTTCAAAGCTTATTTCGTGCGCAGGGTTTGACCGGTCGGGGTATACTGATTCCAGGTCGACGAACACGCGCTCTCGACGGCCCGTCCGCGGGTTCACAGCCTCCCTTACATGGTGTTCAGGTACTTCTTTCTGTTGCATTGGACTTTTTGGAGGAAGATCTGGATTTGACTGCATACATAATAAAACACCATAGGTTCATGCCATCAATTAGTCCTGTGATCGTAAATATATGGAGGTCTGAAGAGGGAGAGAATATCCCGGAGTGGAAACTCACCTGATCCCTGAAGATAGCCATCTTTTGAACAGGCGCTGCCTTTTTGCCAGCCTTCAAAGTCTCTCCGGCCCACGGCTTGGCCTCGATTTCGTTCTCCTTCTTGCGATCACGGATCGACCCAATGCTGTCCCATCCTTTCGTTGCGCCACCAGTTGCGGGGCCTGGTGCGGCCGAATCGGCATCGGAGAAAATAGCCATCTTCGGCTTTCCTGATTTTGTCTTCGTGGCAGCGCTTGCTGAAGGTGATGGCCTGGCGGCTTGGGCGTCAGAAGTATCTGAGGGAGCAAACGGATCCACTTTCACGCCCAATGCTGCCCGAACTTTCGGCAAAGCGGGCGAGGATGGACCGGTGTCTTGTTGTCGTAGGTCGTATCGCTGTTGGAATTCGTGGTATTTGCGCGCGAGTCTCTCCACCGGTCGCGCCTCGCGGTCCATTCCAAGTCTGTAAACCTCATCGGCCTGAGACCAGCGTCCAGCGCCCTCTAGCCATCCCGCAAACTCTTCGTAGAATAGTGCCAAGCTTTCACCAATTTTGTGACGCGCAAGGAAAGCGAATGTCTCACGCGGGGCATCGGAGAAAAGTCGAACGTAGTGGAGCCATAGACGTAAATAGCGAGGGTCGTTTCTGTAGTGTGATGATGAAAGGAATGATTTCGTTGCTCGTTCCAACAAAGGGAGCAGGCCGGATTCGGGAGTTGCTTGTGCGGAGGGGTATGCGTTGAGGGTCCATTTGACATAACGGTCGTAGACATCGAGGGGGTCATCCGATTCGCCTATTGACTCCAATTCACTCTCATATTCTTGACGCATGGCATCGTTGATGGTTCGTGTTCCGTTTGGTGACGGCGAGGGGATCTTGTCGCTTGTGTTGCTCCCACCTGAAAAGATCCGAGCGAGGTCTCGAGCCGATCGGCCACCTGGGAGTGACTGGACATTTTCTTTCTGTGCTTCGATAATATCGAAGTCGACCACCTCTTCGGAAGCCATGGTCAGGGTGTATTAAAATTCGACTGTGAAGCCAAGAGGTCGAAAAAGGGCAGGGTGGAGGGGAAGGGAGTGTTATCGATAAATATTATCGTTGCCCCGGCGATCGTCACGTGGCCCACGGCTTCCTTGCGTGGCGATGACTACTCTTCGTACGGAGTACCTGACCAGCAATTGAATGAAGAGATATTTGATACAGTTCTTTGGAGGGCATCAGTATCGTCTCCCTTGTCTGACGACTCGATCTATCCCTGTTCTACAGGCTTGGCACTATAAGCCATCTTTCCGACCCACTTCCAGTCGAGGACACTCGACATTGAAAACAGCTAGCGCTATGTGTTGCCAGTCCCCTGAACCGCCGGCGCGCGAAGAATCAGAGTCCAAGGGAGCTCACAAGCGCAACCTCAGCAATGGGGAATCTGAGCTTTCGCCGGCAAGAAGATCCAAGCGTCAGAAGCCAGCTGTCAGTCTAAAGGAGCAATCCGATTCAGAGGCCGAACAATCGGAGACTGAGATCACTGCTGCTCCGACGAAAGAAGACAAAGAAACCAAGTCCAGCTCGAAGACTCCCCAGAAAAAGGCTCCAATTAAGAAAGAAGCCAAGGAAGACCCTAAGCCCAAGAAGGCTAGGAAGACTAAGAAAGATCAAGAGTCCGAGGCTGTGCCTTTAGCACCACGAACCAAAGGACTGCGCATGTTTGTTGGAGCTCACGTTAGTGCGGCCAAAGGTCAGTTTAGAATTCTGCTTCGGGTTGAGAGCATCAATAACTCAATCATGACCAGGTGTCTTCAACTCTATCCACAACAGTGAGCAGATTGGGTAAGATTTTCAAAACACCCTGGAATTTACCTAAAGTCTAATGTTCCAATAGAGGGAATGCGTTCGCTTTGTTCTTGAAGTCACAGCGAAAATGGGACAACCCTGCCCTTCAAGATGAACATCGAGATCAATTCCATAAGCTTTGTGCAGAGAAGGGCTATGATGCATCAAAGTAATCAAGCCAGTCCCTTTTCAGCAGCTCAAACCACTTACATTGGGAAAACAGACACGTTCTTCCTCATGGCTCCTACCTTGTCAACCTGGCCCAAAGCGACAAAGCCAAGTCCAAGCAAGCATACACGTCCTTCCTGGACGATCTGCGTCGGTGCGAGGCGCTCGGAATCAAACTCTACAACTTCCAGTAAGTGAAAAAACCCACGCGAATTTGACCGAATACTGAAAACCCAAAGCCCGGGAAGCACCAATCAAACACCACTGCCAGAAGCGCTATCCCGGCTCGCAGAGATGCTAACGCAAGCCATAACCGAGACCAAGACCGTCATCCCGGTCCTGGAGACAATGTGCGGCCACGGCAACACAATCGGTGGCGCACTATCTGAATTCCGCGATCTACTCGCTCTGATTCCGACGGAGCACCATTCCCGCATCGGCATCTGCATCGACACCTGCCACAGCTTCGCATTTGGCTACGACCTCTCCTCGCCAGAGGGGTTCAAAGCCTTCTTAACCGAGTTCGACGAGCTAATTGGCATCAAGTTCCTGCGAGCTTTGCACCTGAATGACTCGAAAGCGCCGCGGGGAAGTAAGCGTGATTTGCACGCTAACATCGGCACGGGGTTCCTTGGCCTTCGTGCTTTCCACAATGTCATGAACGAGCCGCGGTTCGAGGATCTGCCCATGGTGCTTGAAACGCCTATCGATCGGGTTCCTGCCAAGGACGAAGAGGGGAGTGAGGACGAGTCGGCGAAGCCGAAGGGCAAAAAGGCTGCAGGTGCAGCTGTTACTGATCCGGGTGTTTGGGCTCGTGAGATCAAGCTGCTTGAGTCGTTGATTGGGATGGACCCTGAGGGCGAGGAGTTCAAGGCTCTTGAAACCAAGCTCTCGGAGGAGGGTCGAGCTGAGCGTGAGAGACTTCAGGATCAACACGAGAGGAAGGTTGAGGCGGACGAAAAGAAAAAGGCTAAAGGGCCTGGAAAGGCGAAGGGACAGAAAAGTCTTATGGATATGATGAAGGGCGGTGGAAAGAAAGAATAAACTATGCTACTGCATGGTTATTTGTACCGATAAATTGTAAGAGTAAAATGCTGCATCTTTTGTGAAACAGCTTCAGTGTAATGAGAGAAGGAAAATCAATTGATGGTATCAGTTGAGCAAAAGTCAAAAGCCAAGCCTCCTTCATGCAAACAAAACGTCGTATCCGGGCCATTCCAGAACATGACCAATTCATATAGGTAGACATAAGATTCCAATCGCTGCTTTCTTCTAATAGGTCACAGACCCGACATGCTAGACAGGTATAAACGACCACATGTACAGTATAGATGCATCAAGGAAAGGGGAGGATGCAATATGCTAGTGCTAGGTGAAATGTTGGTTTCGGGTGGGAGAAGCGGACGCGTTCGACTGTATGCCGGGCGATGCTTCACGGGTAGACGGGAGGAGCTGAGGGAATCCTGCCTCAGCCATAGTTGTGATGGTTGGTGGAGCAGATTTAATGGGCGCGGGTCCATCATCGTCCTCGGGAATTGTAGTGGAAACCGAGAGGCCAGGTCTGGCACCGCTCGCGCGGACTCGGAATGAACGGCGTTGGTCGCCGGCCGGTGATGCCTCGTTAGGCGTCGGACTGACGATGCTCGAGTCCTGGGGTGCGACTCGGCGATAGTCACCCCGCTCACCACCGCTGTGCTCGCCCTCGCCTTCGGTATCGGACATAGGGCTCGACTCGCGGCTCCATTCATCCTCTTTGGGCTCGGTGGACATCCCTGCGATTTTCATGTAGTTGTATGCTGCGATACTGCTGATGGTGACGACCAAACCGGTAAGGTTGACCGCAGTGAGCTTGTCATGGAAAATGATGCCGGCTGCGCTGATCGTCACAACTTCCTTGAATATACCGCAGATACTCAATGTAACGACAGAGGAGCGCTTTAAGAGCGCAAACTCGGAGGAAATCATACAGAACGCTAGAACTCCAGGGAAAATGAGGAGGAAAGCGCCCATTAAGTCACCATGCACGCTTGCGAGTTTGAGATATCCCTGGTAAATCTCGTGCGGGCCCTCCACGGAGACCGCGATGACGATAAGAGAAAAGAACATGATGGGCGTAAGTAGGAAAAGAGTGGAGAAAGGATTCGAAGTCGCCGGATGGCGGAGTAGGAGGATTTGGGTCAAGCCCCATCTGAAGCCCGAGAAGAACGCGGACGCAATGACCAGTGTAAAGCCAAGTGCGTTGAAAGCAGTTTCTCCAGCAACCATCATCACCACTCCAATGGTCATTGTGGCGATAATGATGATGAGTTTCATCGATGGCGACTCGAGGCGGAATAGGAAGGCAAATAAAAGTACAAAGGCCAGAGCGGACGATTTGCACATGGTTAAGAAAGTGAGAGAGATGAACTTCAAGGACATGTTTCCAAGGCCAATGTCGAGTGACGTAGCGGCACCGCACGGGACAAGGCGAGTGAAGTAAAAGAATTTAGAGATGAGAGGTTGTGGCTCCTCAGGGCCTTCGATAGGGGAGGTGGTCGCAGACCCGGTCGGTTGTCGCGGACGAAGCGATGGGAATATCCATAGTATTAATGAGGCAAGAGAGAATTGGACAAGCATGTGCAAGCTCGTTGTAAAAAGAGGGAAAGGAAAGACGACATCGCTCTCGGAGAACATCCATTTGTTATACTGAAAGGGGCACGATGGGTTAGTTTCGATAAGGCGACTCTCGAAAGATGGGAGGGGACACTCACTATTGAGATGGACAAGGAGAACATGTACCACATTAAGATCAATGCGCCATTGATGAGCAGCCTCTTTACCACGTTGCGATCGGACAGGATCTCGCGAATGCTGCCATGGCCCTTCACATCCGCGATTCGAGCATCCAACTTGCGGCGCTGTCTGCGCCGTCGGCGTCGCTGACGTCTTTGGCTTGTTGTGAGACCAGTCTCCTCGTCATATTGATCATCATCCGAACTGATCGGGTCCAGCTCCAGGCTCTCGGCGGCGGAGGAATGCTCGGACGCATCGGTGTCCTCTGCAGTCAGAGGCTCTTGTTCTTCGCGTTTGTTGGCGTCTGCATGCGACCAGGGACCCTCGTCTCTCCGGTCTGCCGGAGTTTGTGATCGCCCTGCCCCGGTTAACATGGAGCTGCGCCGACGATGATGATTGCCGGGGAGCCCCATCTTGGGAGCAGTTCGGACGAAGTTATGAAAGGAAAGGAGCGGTGAAGACGAAATATGACTGCCCCATGAGGGTGTTGTGAAGAAAGAGGTGTCACACGACCGCCAAAGCTGAAGCTCCCAGGGCCCGAAATGCTGACAAAGAAAATAAAAAGGGAGGGGAAGGACCCAAGGGAGTGACTGGGAAATCGAACCGAGAAAGGAATGGAAACCAGCGAGAAAAACTGGATCGAGAATGACAAAAAAGGAACGAGTACGAGATGATCGCAGTGCAAAGATTGGACGAAACACTTTCTCCTGATCAGAGCGGTCGCTGGTGTCTCTCCGGACGCTGACTGGTTCCACTGGCCTTTTTCCGCTCCACCGTCCGGTCGATCCGGGGTGAACAAGGGAAAATAACCAAGAAAACCCCAATGCCCTAAGTTGAGTCCAGAGCAATGCATGGTTTCTTGGTTCCAATACTCCATTGGTGGACTGTTACTTCCGGGTCGGGCTTGTTGCTATACATGGGCGATGTTGGCCTCGCTGACACCCAACTAAGGCGAATGGCTAATCAGGAGAAGTCGCATGTATATGAATACTGATTTACCCAAGCGAGAAACAAGCAAGGTTGCTTTCATCGCTATATGTGGTCTCTGAGCCTCAGCTACCCCAGGGGGAAAAGCCCTAACTTGGCATAGCCATGACCTCAGACAGCACCATCATCATGTCGTGGCTCCCATAAGTTCCGAAGACATTGGTCGGACGATGCGGATGATGAGTACTCAAGGACAATTGCGTTCGTTCCTCTTCTGTTGACCTCTTTCCTCCCTGATCATCAATCTCGTGGTCATTGATCTGTGCTGCAGAGTAGCATTCGACTCCGTTTCAGCTTCTTGGTGCCCTCATCAGGCATTGAACTTACTCCTGATCTCTCTTGTTGACTGTCGTCATGACCGAACCTGCCTACAATGCCATCGAAGACTATGGCTTGATCGGAGACATGCACACTTGTGCCCTGGTCAGCAAAGCCGGTAGTCTGGACTACATGTGCTGGCCAGTCTTCGACTCGCCCACAGTCTTCTGTCGCTTGTTGGACGAGAAGAAAGGAGGCTACTTCTCGGTGGCCCCGTACAAGACGGTCGTTGATGCCCACAGCAAACAACGATATCTCCCCTACTCCAACCTACTCGAGACTCGATGGACCAACGAGGATGGCGTCGTGACCATGCTAGACTACTTCCCGGTTACCCCGAAGAAGGGCGCCCAGTCGGCCCGGATGCTGTCGGGATACTGTCCCTGCAACGAGCCGGGAACTAACCGCTTCAAATCGGGCCTGCAGCACTCGGGCCTGATCAGAAAATTGGAGTGTAGTCGTGGATCGATGGAGTTGCAAGTGGAGCTATTCCCGGCTTTCAACTATGCTCGGGATTCGCACAACACCCGTGCCAAGTTGGAGAATGACCTGTGCAAGCATCGGCTTCAGACGATCCACTTCGAGAGTGAGACAGAAAGACTGCAGGTCGAGATCTTCGCCGATTCCCGGGAGCCGGACAAGCTTGGCTATCCCACCGCGTCTTTCAAACTGGAGGATCGTGTGGGCCTGAGAGGCCGCGGGTTGGTCGCTTGGATTCGCTTGTCGGAGGGCCAGACTGTGAACCTGGTGCTGCATAGCCCAGAAAAGGCTGTTCCCAGCTCAGCCACCATGGCCGCCTACCTCTGGAAGATGGAAGAGGAGACCTCTGACTATTGGACCAACTGGACACGCAAGTGTGCCTTCCGTGGTCACTACCGCGAGACAGTCGAGCGAAGCCTTCTCATTCTGAAGCTGCTGACTTACAAACCAACGGGTGCCATTGTCGCAGCACCGACCTTCTCGCTTCCTGAAAATGTGGGCGGCTCGAGAAACTGGGATTACCGATACTCCTGGGTGCGTGACACAGCCTTCACGCTGTACGTCTTCCTCAAAATGGGCTACAGCCAGGAAGCGGAAGCGTACGTCAACTTCATCTTCGACCGGATCTTCCCGCATGCAGCTCAGGACCTCGATCCCAACAGCAAGAGGCCCTTCCTGCCGCTGATGTTCACCATTCGGGGTGAGTACGACATTCCCGAGGTGGAGCTTGATCACCTCGATGGATACAAGGGTAGCAAGCCCGTTCGCATTGGCAACGCTGCTGTCTTCCACACGCAGCTGGACATCTACGGGGAGTTGTTGGACAGTATTTACCTGTACAACAAGCATGGAAACCCCATCACCTATGACCAATGGAACTCGATTCGGCGCATGGTGAATTATGTCGTCGGTGTCCGACACCAGAAGGACATGTCCATCTGGGAGTCCCGTGGCCAGATCCAAAACTTCATCTATTCGAAGATCATGATGTGGGTTGCTCTGGATCGCGGTATCCGCCTTGCCGAGAAGCGCGCCAGTCTGCCATGTCCGGACCGGTTCGACTGGATCAGAGTCCGTGATGAGATGTACGACGAGATCATGACCAAGGGATACAATGAAGAGCGTGGCCATTTCTGCCAGAGTTATGAAAGCCGCGACGTCCTCGACGCTTCGATCTTGATTGCACCGCTGGTCTTCTTCGTCGCGCCGAATGATCCGCGCTTCATCAGCACACTCAAGAGGATCTTGGAAAGCCCCGAAAAGGAGGGACTGTCCAGCGCCAAGATGGTTTTCCGTTATGATCATCTGAGAGCCAATGATGGTAAGGCTTCACTTGTGTTCCTGGTGGAGTTTACCAGAATATTTGCTAATGTTTCTGTTACACAGGCGTGGGAGGGGGCGAAGGTGCTTTCATCATGGTCACATTCTGGCTCGTTGAAGCTATGGCTCGTGTAGGTTGGACTCCTCAAGTTGCTTGATTTCTACTGACCGAAGACTGTTGTTCATATAGGCTGCCAGGTATGATGTGCCCATTCCAAACATCTGGAAGCTTGCACTTTCACACTTTGACAACATCTTGTCCTACGCCAATCACTTGGGAATGTTCTCTGAAGAAGTTGCTATCTCCGGTGAACAAATGGGCAACAGCCCACAAGCATTTAGTCACCTTGCTTGTATCAGTGCGGCTATCAATCTTGAGCGACTGGGAAGAGTAGGGGATTAGGACGTCGCTTGCCTTGAGGTATAATTGTGAACTGCCTCCCGTAGACTGACTTGAATGTTTTGTTTTGTTCTTGCTTTTACCTTGTGTAATCCAATGTTTCTACAGTTTTAGATCAAAATACAATTCTTATCTTCTTATCGTTTAGATCCATTGATGACGTCTCTAGGCTCATCGCTGAAGCATGTAATTACTTAAGTGCAGCACAAAACAAGTCCCGTGCAACGCCAATCTTAGGAGCTCTCTTCCGCTAAGATAATAGGAATATGAGACAGGATCTCAGCGGTTTAGCTAGATATGCAGGCATCTTGGAATTAGCCAGTTAGTACCATTGCTCCTTTGTATCGTAAACAGTTGAGGCACCACTGCACCAAATGCCCAACCCTGGAGGTGAGCCAGACGTTCACCATGTCACAAGACTTGCAGAGTATAACCTTAGCTTAGTTACATTTTGAATGTTTATTATATAACGTAACGGTACTATAGCTTCCAAGTTGACCTTTTACCAGTCAAGCTGGTATACTTCCGATCTGCGCTAGGCCCACTCAGGTCCCACCCGTGCTCCATCGAGATTACGTAAACCTCCAGGTCCACGGGTGACCAGAGCTCACTTCCCCAGATTCCCTCTGCTCGTCCTGCTCCGTCCTGCTCGTTACTGCTTCTCTTTATTACAAACGCGATCCAGGGTACCTCTTCAGCTTCTAGCTGGAGATGTCCCTCCTCCATACACTGTGCTTGAACATCCTCGTGAGATCACGCTAGGATGGCGGGCGCCACCTTAGATTGGGCTGATAAGCCAAATGCCGATCTGGCAATGTCATCCGATGAGGAGGACTTTGCCTCTAGCCAGAGTACCACTTCCATGGACCTCGAGAACGGCACCAAGAAGGATATCACGATGGCTTTGGGCAAGTTGCGCCTGGAGCAAGAGGGCGCGAACCAAGCTGCCGAGCAGGAAACCCCGATAACTCCACGCCCCAGTCAGACCCCACCCCAACCCGAAGAAAGGAAACAGCCGCTACAGCTGTTAGATCTGCCTTTGGATGTCTTGAAGGAGATCATCAAAGAGGTAAATACCAGCTATTCCTACTGACTATGACATGATAGCTTATGCTTTTGTAAACAGGTCACGCATACAAATGATCTGACATCGCTCGCCCTCACTTGCTCGGCCCTCCATTCCTTAGCTATTCCACACATGTATTCGCGCTTTGATATTGTCTGGCCGGAATCTTTGAACCCGCCAACTGATGACTACTCCGGGGTCGATGCGCTGTCATATGGATTGTCTACCCTGGTGATGGGCGAGGACGTGTTCAATGGACTTTCCACAGTCTACAACGGCATGTCCCAGAGCTGCCCGAGCTGCGGCTGTGACAGGCCTCACCATGGAGAGAAAAAGAGACTGGAAGACAATGGCGCCGGCTCCCGATCGCGAAGAGGCAACCACTATGCCCAATACACTCGCACCTTTTCAATTGGAAACGGTCCAATTAGCTGGGTACAAGAGTACTCAGTGAATAAAGAGGTGGGAAAGATGCTAGGCACCTTGGTCGCCCTGGCGGTGTCGCGGATGGTGAATCTCGAAGCATTCGTGTGGGACATGCCGACCGGGGTCGTTCGTGACATTTGGCTGGCGCTTGCATCACTGGCAGAGCGGGATGGCCATGACTGCCGACTGGAACGAATCTGGGTCCGTTGGCACGATAATTCGGAGAATGCTTTACGCAGTTCGTCGGCCGCAGCCACGAGGCTTTTTCACAAATACAAACACGTGGAACATCCTTCATTGTCGGTATTGCCTCCGCTCAAGAGTGTGGCTGTTCTTGATATCGATGAGCCTGCTTATGTGGAGGAGCTGGCACTCCTCATTGAAAAATCGCGTCATTGTCTGACAGAGCTCCGGATTGGAATTGCAAACCAAGCATATATGAAGCCTTGGTTGCTTTGCGGGAAGGATGCCGAAGGTTCGGCGAGTTGGCCAAGAGCCAATGGTGTTCTGGGAATTCTGACTCGGGAAATACCGCCCAAGTCTCAGGACGGTGCTGTGGTCGCCTCAGAGGGTTCGACTTCTCAACAAAGCTCGGTGGCCGTCGGCCCCAAATCAACCGATGTCACTGAAAATGGCGAAGAAAGACCATCCAGCACTGAGGCTTCACCTCCCAGTCCCTCCAAGGAAAAGAAGATGTCGACAAGCTCTGGATTGTCAAATCGAAGTGACCGATCCCCTGTCCCTATCCCCAAACCCGACTCTGAAATGCTCAATTTGAAGATTCTTGAACTCGAGCGTGTTCCTCTATCCGTCTCGACCTTACTGCCAGCCATTGACTGGACTGGCCTAACACATCTTACCATAATGCGCTGTGAGGACAATGAAAAGCTTTGGAGGGCGCTGCGACGGAAATATGCTCCCCCAGTGCTGCCGGCAAGGCGTACCTCGTCAGCAGGGCATCGCGAGAGTATACCTTCATCCGAATTCTCGCTGAACCTAAAGCATATTCGCACGGACACGGTTTCGCCATATCTCATGCTCTTCATCAAGGATGCGCTGGCCCCAAACACGCTGGAGAGTGTATTCCTACATGAAGCTCCAGGCCACGAATCAAACGTACAGATCGATGCCATCTACCGCCATATCCTCCGGAGACACCGACAGAGCCTGCGCAAAGTTCTCATAGATGCCACCGATCGCACAAACCCCGCTAGCCCGCGATCACACAAGTGGATGCTCACTCATGAAATGATAGGATTCGTTACCAGTGGAAAGATGCTCCAGCTCAGGGAACTGGGAATGGCAATGCATTACCGGGACTGGGTAAGTTTGTTTTTCTCGGGGTATCGAATACGCGCTGATCATTAATCTTGCAGCACTACTTCCTCCAAAGACTGCCTAGCATGCCCCAGCTTCGGGCCTTGTATCTACCGCACATCCACCACACAGTCCATCGTGACCTGAAAGAACTTGCGCTCCAAGTTCTGGACATTGTCAGCATCCGTCCAGATCTCAAAATCGCATATATCGGTCTCCACACGAAATGCTACCAGATCCTCGAAGCGAGAAGCGATGATAATCCCCTCGACTTCGACGACAATCCCACAACGGATCACTCCCCGCCGCACACCGACGACGAGAGTGAAGACTGGGTCAACCCACCGCATAATCATGATACGGACGATACGGACGACGACGACGCGGGGGCAGCGGGGAGCGATCTAATCAACAGCGATCCAGACGACTACGACAGCGAAGCGGACGAAGAGCAAAGTTCCTCGCGGATCCGGTACCGACTGCAGCAGATTTTATTTTACGACGAAAAAGTATCTATTTTCAAAGCGCGACACGGTGTTTTGTGACACATTTTACTTGTGCCATTTGGGCCAGTTGTGGCGTTCGGGAAATTCGAGATACCATGGTTAATGCTTGCTTTCAAACTCAACTCTGTAGATTCAAATATCATGGCTACAATTTGATATTTTTAAAGTCGTTTGTTGTAATCATTTGCTCTCCGCCATCAATTTGTATAGACATCTGCGTATATCACCGGCGCGAGATCCGACCCGAGATCCGCGAACGCAAGCCGGTCGTCACGAGAACCTAAACTATGGTGACATCTTAGTTCATTCTGGGGAATCGTGAGAAGTCCGGGGTAAGTATCTGGTTAATATAAAGTAGGCCTAAAGTATGGAAATGGTGGAATGTTTTGAGCATCTGAATATAATCAAGATAAACTATGGTATACATGTCGTTCAAAGTCAAAGTGCTAGTCCTTGGATACGCCATACTCGCAGCAGCCCAAAAGATCGAGATCAAGGCCCCTAGCCACTTACCTCAGGGTGCCTCCCAGCCAGTTGACCACGCTTTTGCTTCATTCTCTTGGCCTGTCCATTTCTTCGCAGACTATGCGGGTACGCCTCATGCTACTGCTGACAATATTTCTGCTGACAACAGCATGTAGGAAATAAGAGTCACCCAAACCGCTTTTCGCAAGATATAATCGACCTTCTACACGAAAAGACAGGAGCACACCCTCACATTCGAGTTGGTGGAACCTCAGCGTGAGTGGCCCACCATGTGGTTCAAACCATGCTAACAAGGAAAAAAACAAAGTGACCGCGCTATCTACAATGCCTCCCAAGTCGAGTCTGTGATCCTCTCCACTACATCAGATAATGGCATACCACATGAAGTATCCCTAGGCCCAGTTTTTTTTGAAGGCTTCGAGAATTTCCCCGGCACACCCTGGACCTTCCAAGTGAATCTCGCGAATAACAAAAGCAATGCTCTGGAGAACGCGCTTGCTGAGGCAAAAGTGGCCTTGAGTCACATTCGCGGAAATCTTTACGCTTTTGAAATCGGAAATGAGCCAGACCTCTATCCTGGAGATGTGAGGCCGTCGAATTACACAGTGGCCGACTACGTGAAGGAATGGAGATCCTTTGCAGATGCTATTTCCAAGGAAGTGCTGCACAACAACAAATATGGTTTGGAAGATTGGAAACTGTTCCAGGCATTGACTTTCATTTTCTACTTCAATGGCTTTTCTACGTGAGTGCCTGACCTTGACAATGGGCTGTTCTGACAAAATCTAGAGCACAAGCATTTGAAGATGGAATTGACGCAGATGGGCATATCAAATCGGTCTCATGGCACCAGTATGAGATTCCCCCATCAATCGAGACAAGACCTAATCGAGACCTAGATATGCAACCGGAAATCAAGACTGGGTTCGACTTCAAGGTCAGTAGTCCTCGCCATTTCAGCCACTTGCGCTAACCTTCTTGCCTGGGCAGAATCCTTCATGAACCATACCGCAGTAGTTTCCAACCTAACCCAATACACCGACGATATGGAACTAATCCATGCTCACGACCCCAACATAACGTTTCTTCTAGGCGAAACAAACAGCGACTATGTGAACTTGAACATGAGCCAAGTAGAAGGCGTCTTCGGAAGCTCTCTTTGGTTAATCGACTACATTCTCTATGGAATGAGTCTAGTGCGTTTAAATCGTTTCCCACGACTTGGCGACACTGACAACGAACAGAACATCACCCGCTTCAATCTAATCCAGGGAACAACATTCGGCTACGCGGGCTGGACACCCGTCGAATATAACGGGCTGGCACCACAAGTGCGAGCTCCGCTCTATGGCCAAATCGTCGCAGCTGATGCTATTGGTCGGCATTTGACCGTCCAAGTGAAGGCATTGGAGCTCATGCGAGAGGATCTGTCTGCCTATGCAATCTACGAGTCGGGTAAACTTGCCAGATATGTTGTTGTCAATCTAGACGAGTGGAATTCAACATCAAGCTACCCCAGACCGTCGCAGAAATTTGAGCTCGAGATACCGCATCGATCGAAGGGTGCGGAAATGAAGAGACTTGTTGGGTCGGGCGCGAGTGTTGATTCTGATATCTCGTGGGGTGGCTTCAGTTGGAATTATACGGATGGCAGACTTGCCAGGTCTGGGAAGAGAGAAGTTGAAGTCTTGAGGGCTCGAAATGGTGCTGTATCTCTTGAGTTATTCTCGACCGAGGCTGCGATTGTTGAATTGCAAGGGATATAAATTGTCTTGATTAATTACAATGACCCTATGCACAAGGTATCTATCACATACGCAGTTGCAGTTCGATATTCATACACAGCAAGTATCATGATCACCATAATTATTTGGATAGCTCAGTGACATCCACTGTTCTTGTCCTCTTGCCAGTAGCTGTAGCAAAGTGTACCGCCTTCGGTGTTTAGCAGGCTTTCAAGTGTAGCGTTAGGTGCGAGCTTTCCAATATTGATCTCATAGTCGAGAGTCACATTGACACCGGCGTAATCGAGAGCATTGACAGGACCGCCAACTTGGTGGTAGCGGGGTGGGAGGTCTTTCTGCTGCCACTCCCAGAAGATACGATCAAGGTTGCCGTGGTGGAGATAGAAAAGAGGATCTATGTAATCAGCAACTGTTTTTTCATGCCCATTGTATCATATCACTTACCGCCTGGGCTAAGAGCCTGGTTACCCAATGTTCCGAGCACACCTCCAACGCCAAAGTGACCGCTTCCATGGATGTTCGGCTGAGAAAAGTTGGGGATATTCTCGATTGCTCGCGCAAATGAGGTATAGTCCGGTTGAGCTAGGACATGGTCGACAAGCGTCTGTCGGGCAAAGTAGTTCATGATCCAGGGGATCCAGTCACGACGAAGACAGTCCGGCTGTCCCTTGGGATGTCCAACAGCGAGCATGAAGTTGGCAGGAACAAATGGACCGTTTTCAACACAGCCTCCGCCGGTTCGACCGGTCAGGTTGAATACATTCTGAGTCGAATTGGCAGGCATATACTTTCCGTTTCCACCGAAGCCACGAATTGGGTCGAAGATGTCAGTCTCGAAAATGGCCATCGAGGAATTATCCGTTGAGGATGCATCTAGTGACCAATTCCAGTAGCTGTCACCAAGATCAGTCTATTGTGAATCTGGATGCGGGGAGAAGATCTTTGCTTACGGCTGGGCACCTCGATATCCACATTCCTTTCGCAGCGCCTTCTCATAGGTAGCAACATAGTATCGGTGCCAAAGGATAAAGTGGCCCTAACCCACAGTCATCAGCGTGATCGACATCTATATGAAGAACAAGAATCTTACCACCCAGTGAATATTAGGGGTTTGGTCACTATGGGTAGCCTGGAAATCATCGAAGTGAGTGGCTGCATTCTCGAGACCCGTCATGGCCGGCTTCGCCGCAAGACAGCGAACGGCACCGATATAGTCTCGGCGCTCACGCATATTCAATTGTCTCCTAGATGAAACGCGTCAATCCCCATATGTCTCCAATAGGGTTATGGTCAAAGCTTACCATTCTTTCCGCAGGGGGGGATTTCGACACTCTGAAGCCACGCTCTCCCCAACTAAGAGCAAAAGCCCCAAAGAAATCAATTTGGAAAAATGCATTTTCTTATGACAAAAGCAAATGCTCAAACTTGCAATTATACGAGGGAAAGTCGCTCTTTTAAAAATCTATTCGGAGCCGAATGATGGGCTATCACTAGTTCGGGAGTGAGGAGCGAAGCCCTCAGGCCGGACCTGCAGGCCAGACCACCGTAGCTCAATGCGAGAAGGCAAGCTAATTTAAATGACATGCAACGGGGCTCCATTCACCTACTTGTGGGCGGAGCCGCCATCTGGACTTCGATTTCATTCCACCAATCATGGAAGAAAGTCAAAGTAGGTGGATGAGGGCGATGGATTCCCACATCTCTAACATCCTGTCAGATGTCCTGCATCGTCTCCCAAAATTCATAAAACATTCAATTACAGAGGTGTTCCGTCAGAACTTTGCAAGTCGGTAAAGCAGCCGAAGTGCCCCAATGAGCCTCGAGGTAGTTTAGCGCCCACAGATTTGCACACTGTAATCGATCACGTAAACGACCGCTTTGGCCGGAGATGGCTGGAACTCCACAGAAAGGACTCCCTGTCCTTATGAAAACTTGTGTCGCAGACAAATTGGCTCGAGAACAATCTCCGCCCCCGCCAAGACCTTTAAAGCGGGGGCTTCGATCACCCACCAACGGAAGTCGGACGATCATCCGTTTACCTTCCGGGAGCAGCCTAGCGTCCGTCTTGGCAGGCCCATCTCTGATTGCCCTAACTTAGTTCTTTTAGTCGACTTGGCATTTCTACATGGGCCTTCCGATCTTGCCGTTCGCATGGCACCATGTTCAATTGCAGTCGGTCAATATGCCCCGCTGACTACTGCACGGGCTGTAAATTACGGTTGGCTAACGTAAACATTCAATTGAACAGATTGACAAATGAAATATCCCTGGTAGTTTTCGGGAATACTTCTTTTACAGTAATGAAGACCCGCTTGCTGCAGGAGGCGCGGGCCTTCATATTTTGCGTATTATAAAGGGAAAATTCCAGCCTTGCGTGAGATGATCAGCTTGGGAATGAACTGTTGATCGGTGTAGTTCTGCTCGGTCCAGAATGGCGGCATACATCTCGGCGAGCAATGGCTCGCTGCAGCCGGCTTTTCTAACCATCATGATCCTACTACTGCTACTGTCGTGTATCAGTGTTGTCCTGAGAGTGTATTGCCGGGCATTCCTCGTTCACAAAGTCGGGCTAGACGACTACCTGATCGTGGTTGGACTGGCTATCACCATTGGTATGGGGGTTATGAATGGATTTCACGTCAGCATGGGCACAGGGTAAGTCGGTCTATCGAAACTTCCCAGCACTGGAAAAATGTTGCTAAAATGTGCAATAGCCGCCATCTGACGGATTTACCCTTGGAAAAGGTGCTCGTACCGACACTCAAGCATTGGTACGTCTACCAACTTGTCTACCCGCTTTCGGTGGGAATGGTCAAGTTCAGCATTTTGGCACAGTACTACCGCATCTTCGCCGTCAAAAAATTCCGGATGGCTACCCTGGGAGTCGGCCTCTTTGTATTTGCTTACACAATCATCTGTGTCTTCGTCAATGTTAGTCTACCCAATCTTGTCGAGCTTGATTCCCTCTGACCCACCAGGCCTTCGAATGCCACAGCAAACCCTGGCGCGCATGGGATCCAAGTTTCCCCAAAGGCTGCAACAACCTCCCCATGACCTACTTCTCCACAGCCGGGATCAACATCCTCACTGACATACTGATTCTGGTCATGCCACTGCCCGTCCTCGTCAACCTGAATCTCCACACCAGACGAAAATGTCGGCACTACCTTTCATCTAGAGAACTTATCACTGACCACCTACAGACGCACTGGTAGCCATTTTCCTCACAGGAGCATTCGCATCCGCAGCATCGATCGTCCGCCTAAATGCCCTTTACAAATACACGACGACGAAAGACGTTTCCTACGACGCGATCCAAATCCTGATCTGGTCACAAGTCGAAATTAACGTCGCTATCATCTCCGCCTCGGCACCCTCACTTCGCCCTCTCTTCAACAATATCTTCAAAGACTCTTCCTATGCTCGCTCATACAACAAAGGCCGCGGTGCGTCGCGAACTCCATATGGGGGATACGGAATTGGGAGGTCGGGTACTCGGCGAACGCTGGAGAATGGGGCTTTTGAGCTACATTCGGCGGATGATAGAGATCTGGATCATCCGGGGCTGTCGGTTGATATCTCTAGTCCGAGGATGAAGCCCTCCCATGTTGATAGACATAGCTCCCAGGAGTTTATTCTGGAGGGTACGAAGATTAACAAAACCGTTGTCGTTGAGATGAAGAGCGAGATACGGAGGTAATTGGATGCTGAGTTGGACAAAAATGACAGACGTAGATGTGTTCTCCAGCACTAGCGTTGTGTAATAGGGTTTCCCCCATGACAAGGAATTACAGATGCCTGAAGCGGATCGGCAACGATTCAGGTCTGAAGCGGAAGTCATATTATACGTAAGGAAAAGAAAGAAGAAGAGAGAGGTAATAGGTCCAACAGGGAAGAGGTCCAACAAGAGCACCACAATGACCAATTACTTGTGCAGGAAATGCCGCCTTCTCCTATCATCCTTCCTTGAGGTCGATATTAGAGGACTCGTCAAACATGGTGCTATATTCGGTGGAAGATCTGATGAATTGAACTATTTCTATTCTACAGAGGGCAAATGCCTCCGAGGATCTTTGAAATACTTCGACAATAGCGCCAGAACCGATTCTTTGACGACCGCATCAGTCGTCCCTTCAACCATAGCACCCACTTTGGCCACCATTTCTGCATCCCATTCTCGGAAACGCTTAGGGATATCGATTTCATCAAAAAGAGCTTTCACTTTTGAAACACAAGCAACATCTTGCTTGCCGTAGCTGACCCTAAGAGCCTCCTTTTGTTTGGCATCGCAATGAGTCATGGCTTGGACCGCTAGCCAGCTGCACTTGTTTTCTTGGATATCCGTTCCAACCTTTCCAGTAATTTTGGCGTCACCATAGACATCCAAAAAGTCATCTCTGGCCTGGAAAACAAGTCCCATCGTCATAGAAATGTCGTAAATTTCCTTTAGTCTTTCCGTGTTTGCAAGTCCAAGATAAAGCAAAGGGATCGTAAGTGGAAGGTAGAACGTATAGTAAGCCGTCTTCTTTGCAGTGATGAAAATGTACTGATCCCAGCTGAACTGCTCTAAATGCCCCGCCGAAGCCAGAGCATCGCAATGCTGTCCAAGCTCGGTCTGAAGAGACGCTTCAGCAAAGAGCTCCATGAGGTCTAAATATGCCGGATGGTCCCGAAAACGTTTCTTCAGGATAACGTTAATGCTAGACCTCAATAGACACCCGTCATTGATGGCATCCATACCAACGTTATCTCGGCGGTACCAGCATGGCTGACCACGCCTAGTTGAGGATCCATCCATGATATCATCCCAAACCAGATAGGCAGCGTTGAAAATCTCGACAAGGGACCCGAGCACTCCTAGGTCTTCAATCTGGGTTGGGGAGAGTGATCGATTTTGAAGTATCCAAGCAGTATCAACGACAGTCCGACCACGGAGAAGGTTCCCCCCGTGAGTTGTGGCATTAAGACACTTTGGTTTGTCAATTATGTGTGCACGAGGAAAAAGCATACTTTGCTCCAACTTACCTCCATCACCCTCTCGTTTGCCTCGGGCATAAGCCCCATATCAGCCAGATAGTCAAATACCTGCTGACTGGTATCGGTGACAGCAGATTGCAACATCTGGGGAGATGAGATAGTCGGTGAGATGGTCATCGTAGATCAAGTCCGAATAGACTTGGGGAATTCTTGAGTTGGGTTGATAGAATCGACAAGTGACGAATGCAGCTGCTGGGCGCTGGAGGTATTAATAGGTTGCACCATCCTGATATAAAGCAGGTTTTAGCCCACTCATCACCGTGGACCTTCCAAGATTTCAACGCTTTTCTTTGGGACTTGGACCCGCTGATGGTGAGACCTTTGAAAATATGACTTAAATCTGTATAAAAAAGGTATACAGTCGCTCGGCAAAAGTTTCCATTCGATCAAGTGAATACCCCACATTTCTATAAGTCCACCCAGATCACCGCATTAGTCCTATTTAGGCGAAGGTAGGTCATGGTGGGACCAGTGCCTGCCTTCATTCATGGCTCCATAGTTCATGCATGGATGCTATAGTTCAAGGCTTCCAGCAGCCTTCACTCACCGCTTTTTTCATTCTTTTCACCCAAACAAGACTGGTATCGCGGTATTCGGGGGGAAACGCAAAAAAGAAAGTTTCGACTCTCAAATCTACGTTTCTCGAACTTCCTTGCCCCAAAGTACCATTGATTCAACCACATAGTAGGCGAGGAATTTTTGATTTTCGTCCTCGCTCTACCATGTTTTCAGGAATGGACTTCAAGGATGAGGGGATGGTGAATTTCCGTGAATTCGGTGGCTATCCCACCAGCCTGAGTCCGAACATAGCAACCCGAAACGGAATTCTTTATCGTTCTGGCCACCTCTCAAATCTTACACCCTCCGGTTGGAAGCTCCTGCATAAGTTGAAGATTTCAACTATATTTTGTTTGACGACCACGGAAGAAGCTAGCTCCCTCTACGCCAAAAATGATCAGTCACCTAGTGAGATCGAGAACTTTGAAATCGTCGAAATCCCATTTCACAAAACCAAGTTCTCAAGAAAAGAGGTTTTAGATAAGTACATTGAGCATGCATCAAGAGGTCCTATTGTCGGTTAAAAATCCCCAAAAAGGTTGTTAGCGTTAAATACGAGGTTGCTGATCTGCTATAGGCTGTTGCTGAAGGCTATCTGGATCTTCTTCGAGAAGGGTCCAGTGTAATTGCGAAAATATTTCTTCATATCAGCGCCCAGCCTGATTCTGTGTTCCTTATCCACTGTTCAATGGGCAAAGATCGGACTGGTGTTATCTTTGCACTTCTCTTATCTATTGCTGGGGTTTCCCGAGAACTTGTGGCGGCGGAATATAGTCTCAGCGAAGAGGCCCTGAAACCACATCTCCCTGAGATATCCAAGCTTGTTCAAAAAACGACATCTCCCGACAATGGTCATGTTGACATCGAATTGATGGCACGACAGGTGATAAGCTCAAGGTGAAATATAGCAACAACAATAAATTTGAGTTTTTGCTAATGTGTTTTCAGCACGGATGTCATGCTTCTCACACTTCAAATGATCGAAGATGAATTCGGTGGTGTTTCTCAATATCTAAAACGCCAATGCGGCTTGTCTTCAAACGATCTCGATCAAATTCAACGCGTCTTGACACAAACAAACGTTTAAGATGCCCACTCCCTGTTCACAGGAAACGCCTGCTTGGTGGTCCAGCTAACGGTTAGTGATCAGCACTGAAGAAAGCGTAATGACGTCACATCATCAATGTCAGTATGAATAGCTTATTTGTATCTGATCCTTTCGACTGTTTTGCTTTGCTTTTCTAGCGCTCCAGGAAAATCTTTGTACAAGAGAAGTGAGCCAAGGGCCTATGGTCATTCATGAATCCTAAGTTGGAGGTCATTCTTCAGAGCCGAGTTTCTACGCGGGCTCCAACCGCGATGTGTATCACTCGAATCGGCGAGGGACAATTGAAATCAAAATACGAGAAAAAACCTTGACCTCTGGAGATGAACTTTGAAATGGGCCTTGAGATCTTGAGATCGCACTTGTCACGGGGTTCCAATGTGTTTGTAGTATAAAAAATGACTTGGTAAACAAAATCGTCTTCTTGCCATCCATGGATGGAAGGGAAAAAACAAAAAAAAGCAAGCCCCGGGCGTGGTTCGAACACGCGACCGCCCGATTTGCAATCGGACGCTCTACCACTGAGCTACCGGTGCTTGATGAAGGAAACGCCACAAAAGCTTGCTTTACCAGGGTGGCGGGTTGAGCCTATTTGGGTTCCATGGTTCCTAGGCTGTTTCATGCGCTTATCACGCCTTCACGCCTTCACGGAGTATACCGGCCCCCACGCTTGTAACCAAAAATAAGAATACAACCATCAGTCCTAAGAAAAAAGCTGGACTTATGGAGAAAGGTAGTTGATAAAGGAATGACTCAGATAATGACAGGTTGCTGAACCCTAAACTTAAATCTGGAAGACTATGCAAGTATACAGTCTAGCTTCTGGGTGTCGCTGTAGTGAATGCATGCTGCATTCACCACCAAACCTGCGTCAATGAACCCTTGCCTGACTTTGCCAGTTTGCCAGTCTTTGCCAGTTTGACAGTCTGCTTGTTTGCCTGTGCTTCTGATTGATAAAATTGATAGCTGGCTGATTGGCAGGAAGCAGCATAAGAAGCAGAGTTTCTTCTGTCTTCCTTGCCTTCTTCATGAATGAAATTTTTCTTTTTTGGACCTTATTCGTAAGACTTGCCAAGCTTTAAAGTCGCGACAACAACTGCATGTTTCTGAGGATACCGATCTGCTTCGCCCTTCTTAGGCTTTCCCCGGGTGAGGAGTGACTGTGGACGGAAAATGCCACTCATAGCAGTACCTCTTTCCAACCAGACCGCCGCAAAGCCTATGGGGCCCACAGAACCCATTAGAGCTCACAGAGCCCATTGAAGCCCATTAGAGCCCATTAAAGCCCATTAGAGCCCATTAAAGCCCATTAGAGCCCACAGCCCAGCCCAGCCCAGCCCATAATGAGCTTTGAGCGTTGGGCCCGAATAGCGTCCATGCATGGTTTTTGCGATGGTCTACTGCCAGCCTACTATTCCACACAGGTGTCATGTCCTTGCAGTCATACAGTAGACAAATATTTATGGAAGACACCTGGGCAGGTTTGATGTATCGTAAATTCGTAAATGGTATTTGTGCAATCAAAAATGGTACAATATAAAGTTATCAGAGCAAAGCTCAAGTGGTATATGGTGAGAAATGACCGGACAATGTCAAGCTCATGCGAACTCGCGATGCGCAGTCTCATACTGTGCTTGGATAAGCTGCGCCTCGATAGCAGCCCTCTTCTCCTTCTCCGCTTCACTGGAGTTATCCTTGAAGACATGGTCCATCTGCTCCAGGGTGCGGCCTTTGGTTTCAGGCACGAAGAAGAAAGTCCAAACTCCGGCAAGCACGCAGAAGACGGCGAAGAAGACATAGGCGCCGTATCCGGTGTCTTGAACGAGGGGTGGTGTGATAAGACCCTATCAACAATTAGCAATGGTCATTGACTGAGGTTTCAGATACTCACAATGATGAAGTTGTTGAGCCAGTTGGAGCATGTGGATAGGGCGACACCCTTGGCACGAAGGGAGGAGGGGAAGATTTCTGCAGGGGCTCGTTAGTATTTTATACATTTTCCTAGACGAGACGACATACCTGATGGCAAAGCCCATGGGATGGGACCCCAAGTGGCACCAAATGAGAACATGTAGAACAGCAAGAAAGCAACACTGGTCCAGCCCTCTGCCTTGTGCGAAGGCCAGTCTGAAGAAAAGAGACCAACCAGAATTGCAATAATAATGTGCGAGAGAGCCATGAGAACCGCACCGCCGATCAGGAGCTTGCGCCGACCGACAACATCCATTGTCCAGATACTGGTGGTTACACCGACGAGCTGGATGATGTTCAGTACTCCGGACATGATGAGTTGCATGCTTGTATCAAGACCCATAGTTCCAAAAAGGGTGGGAGAGTAGTAGATTAAGGCGTTGATGCCGACAAACTAGTAATGGTTAGCTCGTGCCAGTTTCTTGAGATTAATTGAATACACACCTGTTGGAAGAAACCCAATCCAACACCGATGTGTGTACGACGCCAGCAGCCACTCTTGAAGCAGTCGGCCCAGGCGGAGAGCTCTAGCATGATAGCGTTCTTCTTTCCGCCGCCCTGTAGATCCGGGTGCTTTTCCTTGGTCATCTCCTGGTGGAATTGTACTTCAGCCTGGATGTCCAGAAGTTCCTGGCGAATTCGTCTGTCGGTGACGGGTAGAGATCGCAGTCTGGCGAGACTCTCGAGTGCCTCTTCATTACGGCCCTTTGATGCCAGCCAGCGGGGCGAGAATGGAAGGATGTAGACACCGGCAGCGAGAATGAAACCCGGGATCATCTGCAGCAGGAAGGGAAGACGCCAGGCCCACTCTCCGGCCATGTACTGGGTGCCATAGGTGATCCAGAAGGCAATGACGATTCCAAGGACGATACACCACTCCTCGAGCACCAAGAGAGTACCACGGCACTCGGGAGGACCTATTGAATGATCAGCACGTACTTCAATCAAAGGAGAAACAGGCATGCTTACTGATCTCAGAGATGTACAACGGTGCAACCATGGACAACATGCCGATACCAACACCACCAATCAACCGCGCTACTACCAACATAGGATATCCATACGCAGCGGTCTGCAGAATAGAGCCAATAGTGAAGATGATCACAGCAACGATAATCGAATAACGGCGGGAGATCTTGTCAGCAATCCAACCCTGGTTGAGGGCACCGACCAACGCCCCCAGCTCAATCATCGCCGTCAACAAGCCCTTTGCAAAGCCGGAACCGGGGTTCCCCTCGTCGATGCGTGGGAACTCGGTCAGGAACTGGTCCATGACCAAAATCACGGACACGACACCCTGGTCATAACCGAACAGCAAACCACCGAGTGTCGAGCAAGCGGCACACAGGAGCACGAACGGGTTGGCCACCAGTCCCTTCAGACCGGGTGGGCCATAAGGCTCCCGATCCGAGGCGATGTTATCGGCATGGTGAGAGAAGCCCTCTACCACGGGGTCATTGGATATTTGTTTCGTCACGGTATCTTCCATCTCGGGTATGGGGTATGAGATATGGGGTATGTGGAACTGGAGTATGTTCTGAAGAAACTGGCTCTACGGAGGCATTCGGTGGATACTTATAAGTCTTGCACAGTCCTTGCCCCGAGGCATAAAGGTTTAAAGCTAAAGGGTGACCTCCGCAAATCGGGTTCTCTAGGAGCCATGGGTCTAGTCGACGCCAATTGGCAAAGGCCGAGCCAAGTCGGACAGAAGTCACTGGCATGCGGTTGAGACGGGTTGCCGCGGGGGTATAGTATCCATGGGGGAAGATCGGCGCTATCTTGGTTGTGGAGAAGAAATAGGCTGGCTTCCATTGGCTCTCGACGTGTCTTTGCTCTATATGGTTCTTTGTACTAGATGGCTACCCTAACCTCGACGTTTCATGAGAGTCGAGGGAATATTGAGGGAATATTGGTAGGTCATCATCTCGAAAGAAGCCCCATGAATGACCCCATAAGTGAGAGAGGGCCAATCAGACAAATGAGGCCTAATACGATGATCCTGGTAGGCATCTCCAGGTTTCGGCCAAAAGCCCCTCAAATAACTTTCGGCCTCACGCCGAGGCTTCTGATTTGCTCTGGTTGGACCAAGTTGCCCCCAGAGATCCACTATCTTACAGGCTTACGGGCTCGAGGGTTAGTTTAGTACGGAGTACTCCTGACGTTCGGAAACTGGTTCGGGGTACGGAGCACAGGGCTTATTCTCTTAGCATCATGACGCATTCCAGATAAGCTACGCCCATGCGCGGCAAAGCGTAACCCCGCCAGTTAAAAGGCAATGCCAAGTTCGCAGGGCATCCAAGCCTGACCAGTGCAGGATCGGGCCGTGACTTTCGTGGAACAGTCACCCCGTGATGCGTATAGGCTTCATATGACTAGATAGCTGAATGACTTAATGACTTAATAAGAGGGTCCGGTTGCCCCCACGGGGTAGAAGAGAGCAATATCCACTTCGCATCCTGGGAAATCGGAATTCTCAGTCCTTGATATTGCGGAGTTGCGCCTTTGCGGAGAGACTACGGCGAATCGACTCCACTTCCAGCGGTGACTTGCGGCAACCATTTTCCCTCGCGGATTCCAGTTCCCGACCACGTCACCTTCGCAACCCCCTCGACGCCCTCAAAATATGGCCTCCTTTGTGGAAGATCTGTGGGCAAGCGTCTTTACCCCGGGCCCCACACCCACCCTTCTGATCGCGACCAACGTCGCTTTCGCCGCCCTCCAGGCGATCTTCTTCGCCCTCCTCCTGGCCACTTACAGCCTTCACTTCGTCGCCCTGTCTATCATCAGTGGAGGACTATGGTACGCCATTAATTGGTTCGCCGCGGAGGTGAAACTCGCCCAGCTGGCGCAGGAGGCCGAGCAGAAGGAACAAGAGAAAGATACACCGGACACCGACAGCGATACAGAAACCGAGGCTGTCAAGGATGTCAAAGAAGGCAAAGCGACGGTCTCGACAGGAAACTCAGCGCATCTGCAGCCTGATCTGAAGATACGACCCAGCACTGGCGGGGATGGTTCTGGCTATGGAAGCACCGATAGCGAGTGGGAGAAGGTGGACGACCAGTGAAAGGTGGCCAGGACCGAGAGTACATGCAACGCGTCGAGAGAACTGTGTAACAGTGCGACAGAGTCCTCCGCGTCTTCTGTTTGTATCTGTTTCGATACCCCTATGTAGAGCTATTTCTTAGATATGAAGACCAATTTGATCGAGCGGGTGCAAACCCGACAAACGCGTCCAAACATTGACCTCATCGTCAACACCCGCATCATAGCAACAACAATACAGACACACCACCTCACAATATGCCCGATGTCCCCTGAACAATATGCTTTCCACCGTCCCCCTCAATGCAGGACGTAGACGCGTATTCGGCTCCGTCTTCTCGCCGTCCCCCGCCCACTCCCTCAAGTCCGACCCCGTCGCCTCGTTCGAATCAGCCGATTCCTCGGCCACAGTCAAAGACTCGCAGTCAAATTCCTTCGCGACCATCGGCGGATCCACAGACTCTGCATCCGCAGACGAACACCTCCTCGACCACGCGCGCGCCGCAGCGACCGAATTCCTCACCGTGCCGAACCTGGGCTTCAAGCCCCTCTACAACTACCGCGAAACCGACGGCAGTGAACTGCTGAAGGAATGGAACCGGCTTGCACCGCCATCGAAGGAGGCCGCGGAGGCACTGGAGTACCTCATGCGGACGTCTCCGTGGACCTTGTTCGAGTGGTACGGCAACAGCATCAGACGACATTTCCTCGTGAATTTTCGATCGGGTCTGACTGAGGTATGGATCGCGTCTGGTATGATAAGCGCCAATGCTAATAATGTAGCTCCTGGCATCGCCTGAGAAAGAAGGTCTTCTCCGCACAATCGTCGATTGCTTGCAGCTCGCGCGTCGAATCTATCTCACTCCGGTCCTGCACTACCTGCTTCCACTGACGCCGCACCAGGGCGGATATCTGGCTCAATTACAGCGTGCTTTCCATACAGTTGTCTCGTACAGTTTGCCCTGGCAGCAGATTTCACCGCTGCTTGCCAGCGAGCTGGCGCACGATGCCGTGATCGTTCTTGGAATCGATACTCTGGATGAAGATTTCGACCCGGAGACCAGCGGGGATGAGATGGATGTCGAGAGCACGTACTCTGTCTCCTACAAGGACTGGACAGAGGCGATACCCGAAGCCCGTGAGCATATGATGGTCGAGGGCGAGGATCACAGGGTGACCATCGCGCGGGATCGGCTGTTGGCGTTCCTCAACGGCTTGCAGCTCGTCGGGCTCGGCGCGGAGAAAGCCCAGAAGGTATTTGCGGAGGTCATGAATATCCTCATGGGGGATTTCATCCATGCTGCCTATGCTGGGCAGTGGGAGGCGCCTTCGACTGTGCCGCAGCATCTGGGCCAGTGGATTGAGAACGTCTACGCGCGCCTTGCGGTGCAAGTCTTGTCTATCATCCGCTCCGAGGTCGAGTCTGGGGCCATGGATGTCAGCTTTGGCGATGTGGAGAAGTGGCGGGCAGTGGGCATCGCCCGACTCGGAACGCTTCGAGTGAGCGAGCTTTTCGATGTAATTGTCGACTGGCCTGCGAGCAGTGGCGCGGTGGAAGATCTACGACACTTCGTAACGCAGACACGACCACGGGCATATGTGACGCATTGGTTCGCCTTGAATCTGCAACAGAGGCTGCTGCATCCTGGTGCTTCGACCGTTGAAATTCTACAGGTTTATATCTCGGTTATTCGGGCTTTCCATCTCTTAGATCCCAACGGCGTTCTGCTGGACCGGATTGCGCGCCCCATCAGGCGGTACCTGAGAGATCGGGACGACACCGTCAAGGTCATTGTTAGTGGTCTACTGGCTGACCCTGCGGCGGCCGATGCACAGGCGGTTGCGAATACGAACGACACGCTGGTCGAGCTGGCCTCCGAGTTGACCAGGCTCAACCAGCACTCCATGCAGAGCAAGAATAGCGAGATAGACTTTGACGATATGAGCTGGCTACCCGACCCCGTCGACGCCGCCCCAGACTACCGCAAGTCGAAGAGTGCAGACGTCATTGATAGTCTAGTCAGCTTGTTCGATTCAAAGGAGACGTTCGTCAAGGAGATGCAGACTCTCCTAGCCGACCGCCTGATCCAAAACCGTCAAAACTACGACCAAGAAACCACAGTGCTGGAGCTCCTCAAAGTCCGCTTCGGCGACTCAGCCCTCCAGGCATGCGAAGTCATGCTCAAGGACCTGACAGACTCCCGCCGCCTCGACCACACCGTCAGGAACGACCAAATGACCTCCGGCGACCTAACAGAAGAAGACACGCAACTGCACGCGAAGATCCTCTCCCGCTTCTTCTGGCCGGAATTCCAAGACCAGGACTTCCGAGTCCCCGAAGAAATCACCAGCCTCCAAGAAAACTACGCCTCCTGCTTCGAGAAGCGCAAAGACTCCCGCAAACTAATGTGGCACAACGCCCTCGGCCAAGTCACCATCGAACTCGACTTCGAAAACCACTCCTTCCGAGACGAAGTCACAACCTGGCAAGCAACCGTCATCCACGCCTTCCAAGACACCCCTACAAAATCCATCCCCGAGCTCTCAACCCAGCTAGAAATGACCCTCCCTCTCGTCCGCAGCGCCTGTCTATTCTGGGTGAGCAAGCGGGTGCTGCACGAGGTCTCACGGGATACATTCGAAGTAATCGAGGTTCTCGAAGACGAGCACGCTGCAGACTCTGATTCAGATGGCGAGGCGGGCGAGGCTGATGCGGCGGCTGCGGCGGAGGCCGCGGCTGCTGATGCCGCGAAGGAGTCTGCTGAGGCGGCGGCGATGGAGAAGATGAATGTTCATTGGCAGTTTATTGTGGGAATGCTTACGAATCAGGGGCCTATGGCGTTAGCGCGCATTATCATGATGTTGAAGATCGCGGTGCCCGGTGGTTTTCCGTTTAGTGATGAGGAACTGCGCGAGTTCTTGGGTGGCATGGTCTCGAAGGGGAAGTTGGAGATTGTGAATGGGGGGAATTACAAGATCGTGCATTGACATTAACATGAGCATTAGCATTAACACTGGCGTTAATGTTGGTAATGGTGTCCGGAGGCGTACAATACCCAAGAATATACCCATCATTTTACCCTCAACAAAACAAACCAGGAACGAAAATAACAAGAAAAAGGTATCATTGATTCATTCCAGATAAATTAATTTAATCAGCATCCAAAAGCGCAACCGGAGCCTGGTTATCAACCTGAATCCCCCCGCGCTTCTTCTCATTACTATCCCAAAACGGCAACTTCCAACCCCCCTCATGCTCCGGCGTCGCCAACCAAAGTCTCATAAGATGACGACGCGGCAAAGGCGGCGCATGATCCTTGTACGCCGTGCGCGCATGCAGAATATGCGCATTCGACAGGAACTGGATATCACCAATATCCAAAATCATATGCAGCGAGAGACGCTGGCACGTCTCTTCGAGAACTTGCAGTGCCTCGCTCTGCGCGGCGGATAGAGGGGGGATGATTCCCGCGTCGCTGAAGCGGCCGAGGGAGCGGACGTAGTAGGGATCCCATCTGGATTCATTAGCTGGGTTTCTCAAGGTTTGGCGTGGAGTGATACATACTTCGTGTAGACGCGCCCATTATCGCGCTCCAGGTACACGACAGCGGTGCGAATGAATTCGTCTTGTCCCTTGCTCGTCTCGCCCTTGCGGTCAAAGTACCAGATCGGTTCTGTGAGAGTGCGGAGGACATCGGGACGCTCGACGGCGAGTGTATTATAGACATTGTGCGAGGAGACGAGGTCGCTCTCGCCGCCCTCCAGCGCCTTGGTGATACAGAGGAGGCCTACGATGTCGGAGTCGTCGGCGTGGAAGAACTGGCGGGCGTTCGTGCGGTAGATGCGCACTTTGTCGATTTGCGTGGAGTCCTCGCCGAGATCTTTGACGTGGCCGAGGACGTGGCCGCGACTGTTCTGGCTGACGAAGTAGCCGAGATAGGTGCCGAGACCCATGTAGGCGACGGCGGATTTGTGGTTCCCCCATTTCTCGACGGGGAAGCCTTTGAAGAGGATGAAGCCTTTGCCGTCGATTAGATCGGCGCGGAGCGTGTGTAGGTAGCTGGAGAGGATGGGGAGGGTGAAGTTTTTCTGTTGTTCGTTAGTTTGTGTATCCAAGGATATACTTTGGGGACGCACCTTTGAGATGCCCGTTAGGGGGGTCTTGGAGTCGAGGAAGGCATCAGCGGCGGTGCTGAGCTCGGCAATTTGCTCGTCTGTGAAGACGTGCGTCCATTTCTCCGGGTTGGAGCGGTACTCCTCTGGATCCCAGACTGTGGGGCCGGTGATCTGCTTCGGGAACTTGTCGAAGGGGACGATGTGGTCGTAGAGGGGATTGTGTTGACCGGTTGTTTTCAGGCCATCGGGGAACAAGGTCGTGTCGATGGGACCTGTGAGGTTGTGGGGGGCTGTTGGGAGCGTTGAAGTCGCTGCGGGAGCCATGATGTATACCGTGAGGTGGGTAGAGAGCAGATGTTACGAGGGCAAAGTGATTGTATTTATAGTGTAAGCTAGGATTATCAGATGTCGTCTTCACTGAGGAATGAAGTGGAGGAAATGGCGTGCGAGACATGTTGACAAACGAGCTGCATACAACGTTGTATGCCGAGAGTTGAGGTGAAGTGGTCGTTGATTGGAGGCTCGGCACTGCAATGGCGCAATTTGCGGGGTGCGATGTTGTGATGGCTGATCGCGAATTTTTTTTATTTTGTAATTTCCACGGATACATCGATACTGTAGTCGTGGACACATTACGAATGAGTATGTGTGAGGAATTGAATGGAGTTGAATAGTTGCATTGTAGAAATTGAAGTCGAAGTAGATCACTCTCTAGTATAAGTAGCATATTCAGTATGGAGTGAACAGAGTCGAATTCAGTCTCGGCCGATAGGTAGATACAGTATATCCATGGATCCTGATAGGGACATATTCACAGAAACCGATCATTAGAGACGATCATGCCGGCTGCCATTCGTGCAGATGAACCGGCTCGTCGGGCCTGTGGGTGGCCGACTAACATTTCCCCTTTTGGAAGGTCGCCGGACGATCCTTTGAGGCTAATATCTACTTCTTGCGCACTTTTGTCGGGCGAGAAATAACCCCCGTGGTGGTTTACTATCGGACTTTCGAGACTCGTCCGATATCCGCTATTCAGTCTGTGTGTCATGCCTGTCGTCATATCGTGAGGGGCATTGCACAAACCCCGACCCCGATCTCTCCAATATTGATAACTGACAACTTCCCCCTTTCCGCATATTTTCCTCCACTTTTCATATCTTCCTCTACGTTTACTTTTGTCACTTTAGCCTAGGAGCACATTTAACATTCTAGGCTACATGTGACTGTGGCTGTCCATCCCTCCAGAACGCGTCTGGCCACGTGCGGTGCATCGTCTCAGTTCCGACTGCATGTTCGAGCATATCGGGTTCATAATATATCAGCTCGCATTTTTTCAATTGGAACCCTACCGATAGCTGCAGAAAATGTTGCAATAATCTGATGCAATCTTATCTGAAACAAATATCTTACGGAGACCCAAAGCTGCCTCATATACAACCAAATTCCTGCAGGGTGAAGCCAAGGGGGTGTTTGAAACCCGAAGTTAAACGGTTGATTTGATGTCATAGGATAATTAAACATTTCCATTAGACATCATGTCCATAGTTCAACTAGTACATACCGGTCAGGATCTGAATTCTCAGCGTCAATGCTTGAGACATTCATAGTCGCGGCTCATCGCAACTATCTCGGGAGGAGCTAGGACCAGTCCGATCGACCATGTGTTAGTTTTCTTCACGTTCGCGTCCGACTTTGGTTGGATAGCTGGTACACCAAGGGGAATTGCAAAAGAGCAACAGAGACGTGGAGGTTTATGATCGTCGGTTCTTAAAGGAGCAGCAACCAGCTGGAGCGGATTGGATGAAAACTGACCATCGCGACCATTGTTACCTACCAGCAGGAGATGACCGACCGTTACAGATCCTTGAAATCTGCAAAGTTCCAGGATACCATGTGTTCTGCGGACCAAAGTTGAAAAACACGGCTCCAGGTATATCAGCCCCCAAAATTGGCTCGCTAGCCCAGCTGAAAAGGGTGCTATATGCGAACACCACGCTTCCTGCCCCACCTAGCCCTGAACCAGAGGACATCAACAACGATCAACCAGGTCCAGCTAGCGAAAAGGAGAAGAACCAGGTGGAGGAAGCTTCTGACCTCTCATCGTGGGATCCAGAGTCTGATGAGGATGAGGAACCCAACGTGGAACAAGTCGGCAGCTTGCGCGACTCTCTCCTCGCCCTCGTGCGATCAAAGGCGGCCGAAATCAACGAAATGACCGTCTTTCAGGAGGAAGTTTCTCCTTTGGTCTCCGACGAAATCAACGAAATCATCACCGAACTGAACCAGCTAGCAGGACCGGCCCACAACGCAAACCTGCTAGCTCCTTACTGGTGAGGTTCTTGTTTCAACACTTTTTCCTACCCAGATATCAATAGAACTTTAAAAACTTAATTTTAATAGTTTAAATGAAATTTTGAATAATTTCCTTTATATCTTTACATTGAGTTATATCAATATCTATTTTAAAAAAGAGTAAATAATAAATTTCAAAAAACCAGAGTGTAATATTAAGGTATGGGTTGGGTTCTGGGTTCTATGGGTCTACCCACTACAATAGGCAATACGATGCAGACTGCCCCATGATCTTGACATAATAGTATAGAAGCTGAATGGTCTCTCGAAGTTGCTAAACCTGTGCGGGGTCGTGTTCGATACCTTGGAAGTTGAATCCTCCACCTGGACAGCCTCCAAGGCATGCAGGGGTTACTTTCGATGTTAGAGAACGCGCCAGCCCACCCGGCGCCTAGGTCCGCCCGCACCACAGGCGCTGGTCTTCCAAGGTTCGAAGGTTGACGGGTGTGCGCAAGCCCCACCTTTGCCCCAGGGATCCTCTTCCCCCCAGCTCAGGTCTCAGCTAATCTCAACCACTTCATCCTTCTCTCTGTTTACCGCATAGTTAGAATCCATCTGGAGAAAACAAGATAGCTGACATGAGAAGATTTTTTACCCGACTCCAATTGTCTATCCGGCTATTCATGCCAAATCATCTGGCAGATCCAGCTCCTCCCACGACTTCCACCTCCGTCGATCTAGATCGATCTCAGGGACCTCATCTTACTGAAATTGCGCATCCAGCCTGCGGTAATGCCGATTCGAAATCACATTTGGAAAATCTTCCAGCGGAAGTGCGGCGCCACCTCCTCTGCATGATGGATTTTGATGCACTGGGAGCTTTGGTCCACGCATCTCCGGTCTATTATCAACAATACCGGCTCGACCGCAAGCATATACTCTGCCAATGCCTCGAAACAATGTTACGCAGCGTCAGCTTGGAAGCTTGTGCTGTTTATCGGTCCAGCCTAGTCACTTTTTCGGACACGCGCACCCCGAAAGCTTTGGATGATTTTCTCGAGTCATTTCAAGAGGAATACCATTTGTCATGCCATCACTCGATCAAAGGAGAAATGCTCAGCATCGATGATATCAGCTGCATGGCGACCTTCCACTCTTCAATAGTCACCCCTCTCGCTCGCGAATATGTTGATTGGGCTCTAGGAAACCTCGCAAAAGAGCCCGAGATCTCACAGAGCCGGATCAACGAGCCCTTGAGTCAGACCGAAGAGACACGGGTAATACGTGCGCTCTATTGATTCCAACTCTGTTGCAACTTGTTTGCCATCGGTCCACATAAAACCTTTCTGAAACCTCGACCTCGTTTCGACTCGGTGCAAATCCTCCAGATACTTGAATCCTTATACCAACCTTGGGAGATTGAGGAGATTGCCTGTATTAATGCCTTTGTGGAGGACAAATACAAGCAGATCTTCGAGGATATCAGCTGGGATGTCAATGAAAATAACCCAAAGTTTGACGGACAGGGACCGCCCACACCAAGAGGGGCCTTCGACCTCACACATCAAGGTGAGTTGAATCCTACCCCACCCAGGTCACTTAGGTGGTATCTAACCATGTATATCAACTCTCAAAATAGGGGATGAGTATCTCGAAGGAACATTGTCACAGGGCCTCGAGCTTCTACACACAGCCCTTTTCAAGGTGCAAGACCACGACCAACTCGTTTCGACAATGCAAGAACATATTTGCATGTTTGGCGGCTCTTTCCTCGGGGACGGGGCTTTCGGTATGGGGGCCCAGGAGGATCGGCGTGCCGAAGCAAGCTCGGAGCGGGATTCGAAAGAGGAGAGACGGGACCCGTTACCGTTCCAGGGCGATCGGGTGCCGGATATGGACGGGCTATATCCGCCCCTGGCATGGACATGGATCTGGGGAGGAACTTATAGTAATCTGCTTGGATTCTGGATTGGAGATGATATCCATTGCTGGGGATACACTATGTGGGATGCGGCTAGATTGGAGGGGTTAGGGGCGAGGGAGGTGGTAGCGAGGCAAATAAAGGCACGTTGGGGATTTGGGAGTGATGATCCAAGAGATTCTATGCGATATTATTAGTACTGAATATGGGGCTGGACTAAGAGGTTCCAGCGCTAGGCAATAGGCAACTGGGCAATATTAAAACACTTAACATCCCTTTGGAGCCTAAAACAAGACGTTCATATATCTATTACATTCCTAATCAGGAAAAGGTGTAGTGAACACCCGGTCAGGTAGCCCTGATTATTCTCCAGATCTCGCCCTCTTTTCTCTAAACTTTCTGTCTCTCAGGGAAACAATCAATCTCTTCTCTGGCGAGGGGAGAGCATGAGCTATAGGGAGCAGCCAGAGTCACCTGAGTGACCTGACCGGGGTCTTCCCAACAATGAGCTGAGCACTCGAATCAATCCAAGATGGCAGTTGTGTTGGGAGTCATGTGCCCGGATTTGGCGGCATTTTTTATTATTTCCTGTCACTTTTTCTTCCTTACCCGAGGTCCGTACTCATTTTCTAGTTGAAATGCACTTATTTCGTTGATTTGATCTGGCTCGTCCCTTCAAACTACCTAAGTAGTAGGACCACCCCCATCTTCACTATCAAGAAGTCAGTCACGCTCCTGTTAACGCTCTATCAGCCCTGGGAGCGCATGTCTTGGCCGTAGGAGTTCTATTGCTCCTGGATACTTTAGTGCGGATTCTGGGGTCAAAGAAGCGGCTTCTGGGAGCCACGTAGCCCCCAGGTATCCCAACGTAGCTCCTGGGGTCTTGTACCTCCACCCTACAAGCTCGCATATCAACTTACGAGGGAGAATACAACTCAATGATAATATCACGGTTATATGGATCCGAGCGGTTCTATCGGTAAACGGTAGTAGGAGTCGTTGGAAGGTTGAATTCTCAGAGAAATCTTCCGAGCACTTTTGTATTGTTGGAGAGAAGGTTGGAGGTTGTTTAGATTCTACAAATAAGCCTTGAATATGGTGAGTCTCATCACTTTGGGAAAAAAAAGGCACGGTCGTTACAGTTCATCCGGGTGATAACAAAAGTAGTTTAGTGTGCCAGTCAATTCAAGAATGGACTTGGCGCCAAAGTGCTTAAAATCATATGCAGACCATAGGGCCAGCCATTGAGCAGCAAATGTGTTTTAATTGTCCCTTGGACGTTCCTGAGCCAACAGTTGGAGGCTCCACCGACAGGGATTTGTTTTCCTAATTGGGCCAACTCCACTATACGATTATTCACGGAAATTCTTATCAGGTAGGAGGATGCGAACACCATCCTATATCAGATATTTGTACAATCAACTATTCCTTTCATCTATCCCTACTTCCAAGGCTAGATCGAGTCATGGCTCACATCCACGTAGCCGCGCTGGACGCAGACATTCCCTGTCTCTCCGTATACAAAGAGCGGGGTCTATACAGTTCGATGTTCCGCACCCTTCTACAAAACGCCGCCCAGCGTCTCAACAAGTCCGACACACAGAGCAATGGCACCCAGAGCAATCTCTCCGTGCACGTCACGGCCTTCGACGCCGTAGGCAGCTCCCTACCACCTCTATCCACACTCCGGCAATCCAGCTCCAGCCCCCACGCCGGACCCCTCGGTCCCATCGACGCAATCCTAATAACAGGATCCGGTTTCTCGGCCTATGAAGACCGACCCTGGATCCATGCTCTACAATCCTTCATCAAAACCGTCTACACAGAATACCCAGACGTCAAGATCTTCGGCTCCTGCTTCGGCCACCAAATCATAGCCCAAGCCCTACTCCGACACGCAGACGCTGAATCACAAGTAGAAGCAACCTCAACACACCACGTCGAGCACGCCCCCACAGGCTACGAAATGGGCATCCAGCCCATAACCCTCGACCCGGCATTCACCGCGCGCTTCCCGCCTCTCGCGCGCGCAGCCCCATTCCGCATCCAGCTGATCCACGGCGACCAGGTTGTCCCGACGCCAGCGGCGCTCGAAGCCGCAGCGGGTCCGGTAACCTTGCCGGCGCCGTGGATGAATATCGGCAGTAGCGCGCAGTGCGCGATCCAGGGACTCTACAACCCGGGCCGGGTGCTAACGTACCAAGGGCATTTCGAGTTCGATGCGTTTGTGAACCGCGAGCTGATGCAGGAGTTTGGGAGGAGGGCGAACTGGGCTGCTGGGGATGTGGCTAGTTATCAGGAGCAGATTGATCGGTCGGTTGTTGAGGGCGGGGAGGATGATGATGATGCGAAAGCGGCGGCGGAGGCGGTGCTGCTTTTCATGGTTGGGGATCGGGTTGTGAGTAATGGGTTGATGACGCCGCCGTTGGGATGAGCAATGTGCCGTGTGTCATGGACGATGTGCGGGTTCATTTTTGAGGCGAATCCCGAAGCCCTTGATGCTGTAAGGGTGCTACAGTTTGAGTCTGTACGATGTACTCCGTACGTGTGTATTCACTCAGCCACCCCTAGTGGCGAGGCAGTTCCAAGGTTGCCTTGATGGACCCTGCAGATGCAGCTGGTATGCTGACAGGGGCTAGAAATAGCACAATGCGAGTACAAGTCAGATGTCTTACAGTATTAAAATAGCGGGGACTCGAAGCTCCCCACATGTGGAGCTTGACAGATAAAGGACTTCTATTGTGCCGTACACAAGTACAAAGACATCCATACTAAATACTATGCAGATTGGGGTATCTTTGAAATCTCAGCAATCTCAGACTTTTCCGGTGATTGCTGCACGGCCAACCAGAAACGGCATGGTGTGACGGTGGCCACCAATGAGAGTGAAGATAATTGGCGAATTAGTGGGGGCCAGTCCCAGAACGACCAATCAGGCTGCTTTGGGATGCTCTTCGGCATGTGTCGGTTATAGAATGTTTCATTGTAATTACCGTTTGGTATCAACGGGACTAAGCTACTAGAAGCTACTAGGGAGGGAGCTGAGTAGAGCTAGAGAGAGCTACATAATAGCTATCTAAAGAGATATACTAGACATACTAGCTATAATAGCTATAATAGCTACACTAGCTATGCAGATAGCTTTCAGTTCTGTGAAAAGCCGTAACTTACCGATTACGCTGTAACGTGGCGCTAGTATCGCCACCCGGAGCTCCCCTCCTTCGCCAGCTTCTGGAATCTTTTGAGCTTCTGGGGAGAGCTTTGGAGGGGCCGCTGATAGCGCCTATCGCCCTCCCCCTTCTACTTCCCCTCCACAGCGATACTCGGTCTTGGCTGGAGGTAGAGACTCCAATAAATATTTAATTAAATAGTCATCATCTACGGAGTAAAGAAAGGAGTCAAAGGTCAGAAATCCAGCAAAACCAAAAAAGCACCGATCGAGCTCGGTGTTCCACCGGGCTGTCCGATCAGCCGTGTTCTTTCGGCTGTATTCCAATACCAGTATATACCGTATTGCTTCTTTTTTTTCCTGTTCTTTTTTTTCGGTTTCCCGCCTAAATCTAGGATTGCCTTGGGGGACAGAAATGATACAGAAACAGGCCTGATGAACAAGATCATCACATTGCCTAGGCACAAGTATGCAGAACGGCCCTGGAGAGAAACGTGAAACATTCGAAGAACGCAACCCCTCTGGGTTATCGATACTCGATAGCATTGTAGCAACATACCCAGCTTAACCTTGCATGAGAAGTACGTACGGACTAACCTTGGAAAAATGCTCGAGTCTAACCCGACGGGGAAAGTAGGTTGATACAGTAGATAAATGGGATACAAATAGGCTACAAATAGGAATAAGACAATAAAGACCATAAGATACCAGGCAGATCTGAGAAATTAGCTAGAAAAGAAAAAAAAACGAGTAGTTCAGGCGAAAAGTCGTAATTACCCGTAATACCGACCACTTTCACCCACAAGTATAATCCTCGTCCGGTCTCCTGCTCTTCTCTTGATCAAGTCCTGCAGTTATTTAGGGAATTCTGGTTTGTTCATACTCTGCCCGGGTGACCTCTTTGTTGAGTTCCTCTTATCTTCCGACCATCTCCCGGGATCTCGGATGCCCTACGCTGTATATGCACCATGCCTCCCCGAAGCTCTTTGACCAGCTCCTTCTCCGTGACCGACGCCAATAATGAGGTCGTCTGTCCCTTGAAGAATAACGACAGTTCCAATTGTCGGAAAAGATGTCTGGGCGTAAGTTGTGCCCCTCTCCTCCTCCCCCCTGCCCCCTCTGGCCGACCTCGACTCCGCCAACTTGCGCTCGAAACGTACCTCCCTCCGTGCTACTCGGAATCCCAACTAATCCAATGACTCCAGGAAAAACGCTATCGCTCCATGCAGGAGCACATTCGACGTGCGCATCCGAACCACTACATTCCGAAGCTCCCGGCCACAGAGGAGAGCTTCCTGATGATGGTGAACACCCCGCTCGAACAACGAGCTCAGCTGTCTCCACCGGAACCTCCCCAGCCCAGGCGGCCGCATGGTTAGTGTGCTCCCCCCCCTGTTCTGTGCTGTTCTGCTTTTTTTTTCCTGCTCGGTTTCACAGGGATACTGACGGCTACGTACAGATGTGGCGCCGGAAAGAGACATCTACGTTGCGGATGGCTCCCCGGCCACCCCTCGAGCTCTGGAGGAACCCCACCCAGCCGCGGCCACTGCAGCAGTTGCGCTGGCACAATTGCACCACCACCGGCTGGCCTCAGACTGGGACACTGATATGGTTTGTCTCTCTGCGCTCCGTTGCGGGCTTTTTTTTTCCCTTTTCCTTTCGGAGATCTCTTGGTTCGGTGGTACTGACCCGCATTTCCCCAGGAAACCCATTCTGACACCGACTTGAGCCACCCTCATATGCGCTCGACCATCGAACTGCCCCCACTTCGCGATCATTTCAAGCAGGAATCTTCTCTTCCGCCTTTCGCTCGCCCCCGCGAGCTGCTTCCTTCCATTCTCAATCATTCCCCGCCCGGTCGCTCATCTACATTACCGCCAATCCAGCGCAGAGAAAAGTTGTCTCGGCCGCGCAAATCCTCCATCTCTCAGTCGGCCCGGAAACCCAAGCAGGATCGGCCCAAGTCGAAGGAGTTTGCGCGACGACCAAGTCTCGGGGATCGCAAAGCCCTCTCGGCGGAACCGCAGACTGCAGCGTGGGCGCAAGGGAAGCGCTGGGAGGATCTGATTGAGGCGGCGACCTCCGCGACCGAAGTCGATGATGAGCGCTTTTCAGAGGTGAGTTTTGTCGGGCATGCATCTGGTGCCTTTTCTTATCTTGATTTTTTTTTAAACATGCATGCTGATTCTGCAGGCTGGTCGGTCCCCAACGATTGCCCCACTACTCTCCAACGTGACGTCTGCTCCAGGTGTGAAAAATCGGTCTTCGCTACCACCCGCCTTCCAATCCACAGGGCTGCCTCCCATTTCTTCGCATCGCCAGTTCACACCGCACCACTACGCCGCTTCACCACTGCACAAAGCATTGACCCCTCCCCCGTTCGAGAATCACCGCAGCCGCGACAGCGACCTCGAACCATTCCCATCCATTGAATCCTCGCTGGATTCCATGTCCTCGACATCCGGCACTGGCAGGAATTTCGCTTCATCAATGTCAGGAGTGCCTCCCTCCATCAACTCCGATCACAGCCCAACGATGAACTTGGTTCCGCCCGTTTCTCAGCGCCAACACCACCGGTTCTCAAATCCCACGCCGGCCTCGTTCCGCAACAAAGAGGTCCAGGTGTTTTGCGCCCATTGCAAACGACCCTCTGCGCTGAATGAGTGCTACGCTTGTACAGAATGCATCTGTGGAGTCTGCCGTGAGTGCGTCGGCATGTTCATCTCGAGTCCTCCGGCCTCCTTCAGAACCCCCGGCAACGGGCTATTACACAACCCACAGCAGGGGCCGACAAGTTACCCAGGCCCCCGTGGGTGCCCACGATGTCGAACCGTGGGTGGAAAGTGGAAGGCTTTCCAAATCGACATCAAGTGAATGATTTTCAAGACCGCCTGCATTTTTGGCTTTACGCATTTTACGACTGATGTTTTTATACACGCTCTTTCATTTCTGCTTTCTCGTCCTCAACCCTTGGGGTTCTAGGGTCCGCGATCCTAATTCCCTTCGGATTCATTTCGGTGCTGGCTTCCGACATCCCACTAAACCCCAAAGAAGCAGGCCTTTTTGGGGGCACTTTAGTCGAGGTTTTCATTTCGTTCTTTCGGCATGGGGTTCGTACGGACATGTTTTTGTTTTTATTTGGTTTCATTTTTTGGTCATGAGGTATATGGTTGTTTCCCCCCGTTATATGATGCGAACTGTACTGCAATTTTCATTCCGCGCTGTTCATAGATGAGCGCCGTTTCAATCGGCCCAATCCAAGCACCCCTGGTTTATACATCTCAACATATCTACTTCTACTCATCCCAGATGACACTGCTCAACCCCTCCGCAGACCCAACCTTCCCAGCCTCCCCAACCTGTAGAACAGCAACCTCCTCCCCCAGATCCCCCGTCTTCACATCCCGCCGCACAATCGCCACATTCGCCGAAGCCTGATTCCCAATCGCAACAAGGTCCCCCTTCCGATTAATCACAAACGTCCTGGGCACCTTCCCATGCGCCGACGTCGCATCCCGCACAGTAACAAGCCCGTCCTCACCCCTATCAAGCACAACCATCGAATCATCAGGCTTGAACCCTTGATCCGTCCGAATAGACACATAAAGCGCATCCCCGACACGCTTGATACCAGCAGGCGTCGCGCCGTCCGGCATCACACCCTTCGGATAAGGCACGATCGTCTGCTTCTTCTCCAGCGACAGACATCCAGACCGCGAATACGAAACATCGTACACCATCATCGTGCCCCCGATTTCATTAACAAGATACAGCATCGTCTTGCCGACGGACGCGAGCTTGCGCTGGTGCGTGTTGCCACCGCTCGTACCGTCGGTCCAGAAAATGCCGTGGCGCGGCCCGCTGCCGTACGTCACGTTCGTGCTGGGACATTCTTCTAGTTTGCCGGAGCTGCCGTCAATCGACCAGATGCGCAGTAGGTCGGCGCCTAGATCGGGGCTCAGAAGGAATGAACCTGTCGGGTCGAGGAATACTTCGTGCGGGTGTGGCGTGTCCTGTTGTGCTACTTTGCCTGGGCGCGTCAGGTTGAAGTGGAAGGCCTGGAGGGCGGGCTGGTCTTTCTTGATGGGCAGTGCGAATGTTGAGACCGCGGCGCCCTCGCTGGGATCGTTAGTTACTTGTTTCTTGCATTTATTGGATTGTGTCGCGGGATTTCTTACTAGTGCGCGATCGCGAGGAACTTCCCCTTATCCGCTTCATATATGACGCTGTTCACGCCGCCGCCGATCGTCTCGGCTACTGCGCCTTCATGCAGCTGGCCGTTGGCTCCGACGTGCAGGGCAGTCAGGGAGCCGTGGGTGGATGCATCGGTGGTACCGTCTTCATTGGAGCAGTAGACGGTACGCGATTTAGGGTCCAGGGTGAGCCAACTTGGCATTGCGCCGCATGTTTTGAGGGTCTGTTTGAGGACGAGGTCATTGTTGTTTAGTTCCAGGGCGTAGACATTGCCGTTGTAGTGTGTTGCCCAGAGACGCGCTGGGGCTGGTTTGGCGATGGCCGTGGAGGCCAGCGCTAGGAGGAAGGCGTTGAGATGCATGATTGTTTAGTATCGGGGAGGGAATGGGGCCGCTGGGGCGCTTTTGACTTGTACTTATAGTGCGGGCGTGGGATGATCAACAGATGCATTGCGACCTCGCGGCGTCATTTGGCCCGGACCCGCGTTGGAATGGATCGTCGTGCAGGAAGGGGGCATTTCCTGTCGATTGGGCCCTGCATACTCCGTTGGAATTGTACAGGTTGGATCTGGTGGTTATTTATATGCTGCATTGGAATCGTTGGATTGGACCCTTGGACCCTGCGGGCGCTTAAGACTTGTCGACTCAACATCTGAGGTTGTTTCATCTTCAGCCGTTATCGGATCTCTCAACTCCACAAATTCCCCAGCGTGGGGGCGTCGGCTGTTCCTCGGCATAATCATTGTTGCATCGATTCTATGACTGTCTATGCGACTATTCTAATATTTTCATTTACTTCAAACAAGGGTCAAGCCCGTGTAGCAGCTGTCGTTGCGCACCAGCTCGGTCTTCACCCCGTCGTCCAGCGAGACCGAATACAGACTGCCCCCCAAGTCTGCCACGTAGACAATATTGTTGACTTTGTCCAGCTTCAGCCCAATCGGCTCATGGAAATGCCGCGCGAGAATCACCTTCTCCATGTCAATCTCCTCGCCACCGACATACGCCCGATTCAACGTGCATCCCATCGGGTGCTCCCCGCGATCGGTCCAGTAGAGCGTCTGCGTGGCGCTGTCAATCTCAATATCAATTGGCTCCGGCATCTTCGCCCACAAACAGCGGATATCCGTCCTGTTTCCCGCGTCCTCGCCGACCGGAACATCCAAACCCGCCACAAAGATCCGTCCCCGACCCCCCTTGCTAGGCCCCTTCTGCGTCCAATACATCAGATTGCGCTCCGCGTCAATAGCAACCCCAACACACCAGTGCGTCATCTGCTCTAACAGCGTAGACTCAGGATCAATCCGTCGCTGAATGATGATCTCGTGGTTACTCCCGTCGTAATTGCAGCGGTGCACGCTCGTTCCCTCGCGATCGCAGAAATACAACTGCTTCCGAGACTCCACTGCCGCAATCTGCTTCGGCGTATGCACATCCCCAATCGCAACAAGACACCGCACATGTCCACCATCCATATCAGCAGACCAAACAGATCCATCAACAGCAGCCGTGCTGCGACCCATATTCGTCCAGAAAATGCGCTGCGTCGAAAGCGATGCGTCAATCCCATCAGGCTGGTTCTGGCCCACCATCACAGGCGTCAGTTTCTGCGTCGCCAGATTCAGTCGCAGAACCTTTCCGTTCGAATGAACCTGCGAGACATCCTTGGCGTTCCCGCCCAGCCCGACGTCAAGAACATAGATGTCTTTCGCGGCGCTGTGCGGGTTCGCCGGGTTCTTCTCGGCGGATGAGGATTTCGCCAGCGGCGGGTAGAGACCTCCTTTCGCGCACTTTTTGCCAACGCGCTCTTGGTCGATGTATTCCTTGCGCAGCCATTCGACTGTCGAGGACGGATACCCCATTTCGCGAATATAGTTGTCTTCAATGTACGCGACTGTGTCGAGCCCGATCTGATCCATCAGTTGGCAGGGCAAAGGCCCGTTTTTGAACATGTGTTCCCAGAGGAGATCGATTTCGCCAGGGTCGCTGACGCCTTCCAGGAGTATATGCATGATCTCGCGCTTGATAGCCGCCCACAGCCGATTGAAGATGAATCTGCTTTACGTCAGCTGCTGCGCATTCAGACTCGGTTTCAGTCCGGGATGGTACGAACCCCGTTGACTCGACCCTTGCTGTCACAGGTAACATCCCGCACTCGCCCATCACATCCTCCATATAAGACAAGATATCGAGATCCGTGACGCCGCACGTCATCATCTCAACCGTGCGAATAGCCGGCGGCATAGCGAAATGAATATTAAACACACTCTTCCTCCTCTCCTCGGAAACCTTCTCAAGCAACAAACTCGACTTAAACGACGAGCTATTCGACCCGAGAATACAATCCGGCGGCGCAAGCCGATCCATCTCCCCAAAGGTCTCAATCTTCAAATCCAACAACTCCGGCACAGCCTCAATAACCAACCAAGAATTACCAATCGCCGGCTCCAGCTCCGTAAACGTCTTACAGATTCCGAACGGCGCAGTCGTCGAAGACTCAAGATCGACTTGCGTAATTGAAGTCTCGACGTCGCAGCCTGTTATCTTTCCTTCGCTGTTCTTGATGTCTTCGCGGGCCTTGTGGATGCGCGGCATAAGCGAGAACTCGGCTTTGTGGGTGTCGACGTACTCGGCTGCGTCGCGGAGGGCGGTCTCGGAGACATCGATTATGTGGACGTGGTAGCCGGCTGCGATGAAGATGCAGCCTATGCGGCGGCCGAGGACGCGCCGCCGATTACGGCGACGGGGCGGTCTGTTCGTGGTTTAACCGCCATTTTGGTGGTTGGAGGTGTGTGGACTGGCTCATGTGAGATGAGCCTGGTGAGAAGTCCTGGTAAGATGGTGGTATGTATACATGACGTAGTGCGAGGCGAGGTCTGCCTATGGAGGGAGTCAACTTCCAAGGCTGTAGGTTCCTCGGGATCATCTAGATCTAAGTAGACATTGATAGGTCCTAGAAGCTGTCGTCTGCTCCGGATATGCTTGAGGGTGGCACTCAGTTGAAGTCTAAGCTCTACGTATAGGTGAAAGTTGAGGGCTCTTCGAGGGTCTTCAGTTTGCTATATGCTTAAGCGCCAATGGTCTGCTAGGATTCATTTAAGCCTCTCAGCAACCTTGGAAGTACCAACGGGATCCATTGATCTACCTTCTTCTTTTCTTCGCTCACGGTATCGTATTGGGAGCTTTATGTCGTCGGAAGTTTACCCAATCCGGTAACCCGCTTAGTTAGCACCGACATCACCAGAACTATGGACCTCAGGAACGAACCATCGAAAGTGTATTGAAATCCAACGTCCGATGGATACAACTCTCATCGAGTGAGGCGAAGCTGAGCTGCGTTAGGCACGAGGTCGTGCAGCCAACCTATCTACAGTAGCGTTTCATAAGTATTTGACCTCAAATCTGTTTTCTCTATTTGGTGATTGTGCACTTAGCCAAGACTTTCAAGTTCCAACCACTCAACCTTTACCATCTGACGTCCTGATTACATTCATCGTATGTTTAAATAATGTGGAAAGAATAGATCGAAGCTAAAACTGAAACAGATACTTGCAGTCACTAGAATAATGATTTCTCATACTCTTTTCATACTACCGGACAGAAAGCTCTGGAGTTTAATCTGGTATTATATCTACTTAGTAGGTAAAACCTTGGAAGATATTTAGAAAGATTGCAAAAAAGACAGCTGCAACCCAGTCTGCCCACGCTAACGCGTGGCTCCCAGGCTTGTACTTTGGAATCCACCTATATAGCCTGGCCAACTTGTATTCAGTAAACTTGTCTATCTTTTTTGCTGTCTTTCTAGAGATCTTTTAGTTAATACCTTATCCAATCGAGTTCTAGAGGTCTTTTTTGCTATCTTTTTTGCTATCCTTTTTGCTATCCTTTTTGCTATCTCTTAGATATTATATCTGTGGTCAAAGTACTCAAGGTGAAATACTTCCAAGGTTATGAAACACCACTGTACCTCGTTTTCTATCCTCACTTCTTCTTGAGATTCCCCTCTTGAGTGACTATCATTCCAAGGTTCCGGGACAAAGGACTACCCTGTTATCGAGAATCGAATCCCGCCGATATTCTAGTCCACATGGCATTTTACGCCCAGCTTCTGGCTATATCGAGCGACGACTTACCCCCAAGCGAAGAAAGAACTCAGAGTTTGACTGAGTATACCGGTGTTCCTCGGCCCTCGAAGAAAGCCCCACCCCCTTCTGCACCAAACCCTTATAGTGCACCATACGGCAAACCACATGCTGGGGAGGTGCATAGAAGAGTCGAGCAGCAAAGTGATTCTCTACCTACATCAGGAGCAGGACAATGGAGATTTGGAAATTCCACGAATCGCTCTTCTCGGTGCCAACGTCGACTGAATGGCTCTGGAAATGGAAATGATGACGGTGATTCTGATTCAGAAGACGACCGGAGAAGATCCAGGCATTACCACCGGCCAGAAAGGCGGCTCTGAGATGACCAGTCGGCAAAAGTGACCAGTCTTGCCTCCCAAATCTTCATAATATGCCCTGTCATCTATCTTTGGTAGATCACATCCACTGAGAGCTTATCCCGGTTGACCATATTCTGGCACCACGTTCGAGTCTTGGAAGAATATTGCCACCCAAGATCGCCGAGCAAAGTGTTACCACAACCTCTACATATCTTGGGGTCTGTTCTTTGACCAAAACTCGGAGAACAGTGGGCAACCTTGGAGGTGCTCTTAAGGAGGAGGGAAATTTCCACAGGAGCCTGGGAGATCCCAGATGAAACGAGGTTGCTGGAAGAGCTGCACGTACTTGAAGTTGATTTTTCCGGAGCGAACCATATGATCAGGTTCAATCGGACTCGAAGGTCTGATTGACACGGGGTCTGGGGATATGGATCTCTACTGTCGCATGAGAGCTATCGCATTGATTCTGATCTCATAGGCGAGAGCTTGCTGCATAGAGCAGTACAGCGCTCATCTTATTCTACATTGTCCTTAAACCCGGAAGGCGAAGGGTTTGAGGCTTCCGCGTGGCTTGAGGAACGGATACGGATAGCGACCCGGCTTTCCGGGCTTTCGAGGAAGCTGAAAGAGAAGAAATGAAAAGACCACAACGGAAATTAATATTCATGGGACGAGAGGTAGAGATGGTGAGCACAGAGGAATGATCACCTCCAGGCCCAGGCAGAGAAAGCATCTGATTTCATTTATATGGCTTTGTTGATATCTCGCACTTGATTTCATACATGCATTGATCTCTTTCTTCGTATTGCGAATCGAAGTAAATACAACCATAGGGCTGTTGTGTATCATTTCCAGCCATCAAATAATCGCAGCGTTGACACTAGTAGCCTCGAACGAATCAAGGCCCAAATTCTGCCCCAAAGCAAGATCAATTGCTTCTAGATTGAACTCCGGATCAAAGTGTTCAAAAATATCCGGCAAATTCGGCAGATTGTATACACCTGCGAAAGATTCCGCGTTATATTGAGCATCGTCGTATTCTGGCATATATGGTGCTTCTGACTCATTGTTCGCCTGATGAGAGATTGTGGTGTGATCATGGATCGATGCGCCATCGAGGATGTGGGTGGTTAGATTGCCAGCGGCATCCCCTTGCTCTTCTGCGAGCGTGGCGGGGTCTGCAGGCTGATCAGGTACTTTTTGGCGAGCGTGAAGAACAGAAGTGGCGACTTTGTCCATTTCGCGGATGATTTTGGTCGCGAGGTGGGAGAGGCTCTCCGCGAATGTGAAGTTTTTACCGAACTCTTCTAAGAGCGAACATATAAGTAGCACGTCGCTCCTTGCTTTCGCCCGGTAGAGTGGTGTCTTGCTCAGCCGGAGCTCTCTGTAGAAGACGCGCAATGCAAGAGATAGCGAATAAGGAACGAAGAGAAAGTTGGAGAGGGGATGGGGAAGTTTGTTTTCCATGAGACCTATCAGTCTTGTAGCTGAGAGGCTCGATCGTAAGTACGAGATGGATGAGCGATCAGGATCGTCGAGGGAATGGAAGCGGTGGGACAGCATGGCGATCGAATGGTATAGTGTTTCTATGGTGGCTGGACGAAGCGAGTCAAGTTAATTTCTCAGTCAAAAGTTTGCCGGGAGAGAGGGTATTCGAACCGAGTAGGTGAGTGGGATATTGTACTGCGTTGGCTTCGACGATCAATTCATCAAAGCTGGGGATATCTGGGGCGCCGACTTGCTTGCTTTGCTGGGGAGGGCGATAGAGATGAATGATATTGTCGAGGCGGTCACACATCATAAGTAGAGCGCGGAAACATCCTTTCTGCTCGGCAATCGAGGCAGTGATATCTCTTCCGATATCCCGTGTGTGCATCAAAGAGGGCCTGGAATGAAAGACCACGTTCAGTCGATCGAGTGCCCACACGCAGAGAAAACTCTGGGTCACATTCGGATTGTCTTTCCGTATATTCGAAGTATCTATATGAATCTGCATGGTGTGTATATTGGTGATGGCCCGAGCACCATATTCAGCTGCCGTGTGATCATCTCTCGAGAAGGAGGAAAATAGAGACAAGATCGCAAACACACGAGCCAGCAAAAGATGATCCCTAATCTTGAACCGATCTATCGTTTCCGAGATAGCTCGGGATAGGTGACTGACAAAAGCTCTCGGTTCCAAAGTTCCTTCCACATGCTGCAAACAGAGGTGTGGACTGGCGGACGTATTCGTGGCCAGAGCAATACAGAGCGCCTGGACCAGAACCGTTTCCGCGGGAGAGCATTCCGGGGCGAGCTGTGCTGGCAAGATCTCCGGAGGCAAGATCGGAAAAATGGGGTAGATGTCCCGCAGGTAGAGAGCTTTCAAAGATTTGAAACAATTCGGAGTTGGTAGGACTTCAGTGCTCGACATATTTGGGTAAACGGTACGCGAGTTACCGACAAGATCAGGTCGTGGATAATCATTGTCGAGGCTATTTCTCGCCTCTTGAGAAATCCATAAACCGAAGGGTTCTCCGTGCTTGGCTGCCTCGGACGCAGCGAGGCGCGTTGAGGCAAGAAAAAAGCCTTCCGGGTTGAGGTAACTGATAAATCTGGGCTCCTGGTAGATCTGTGACCGCGTGCTTGATGATCCGTGATCTCTTGACGAAGAAGCGCGGGGAGGCGTTGTTACTATCTCTTGCCGCGCGAGATTAATATCACCATGGGTGGAATCTACTGGAGAAGCTGACGCAGTTCGCAATTGATGATCCCGCTGCTTGCTTACCACTGCTTTCTGAGGGGGCCCCACGATGGGGTCAGCAAGGACTGTGGAGTTACTTGGAGTAGAGTGCGAAGCTCCTGAATCCAACGGTTCATCACCAGTGACCTCATGGTAATCATGCAGGCAGCGTTTCTGGTAAGGAGTTAGTTTCCCATCGATGCAGGTGATATATTACATACCTTGCGTTTCCTGCAGCTGTTGCAAGCATGCCGGGCCCGCTTTTTCCACGATCCACCGTCTATGGTCGTTGAGATGAATTTCAAACTCGACTCCGGCAGTTCCCGGCGTAAGGGCTGGCTAGGCGTTTGTAGCCTCCACTGATGCGTCTGTGGCCCCATTTTGATTGCTCACATTGGTACAGTCTTTCAGAGCTATTACGGATGAAGCGACGTGAGCGCCGCGTCGCTGCAGTGCGGCGTGTGGGGAAGTCGGATGACTTTCTGCCTGACTGCTCGGCCCGGTCGCGTCCACTTTGGCATAGCGGACTCTTCTGAGCCAAATCTGAAATCCTTTTCGAAGGCCGAGTGGTTTGAGATACTGCGAGTTGTCTGGTCGATGGCAGGAATATGAGGGTCACATGGTGTTGGAGCCTCAGGCGCCGTACAGTGGGGCGTTGACTTCCCCAACTTGATCAATTCTGTCATTTCGCAACTGCAAAAGATGCCCGGAAATCTCTGAGACGGCCTTTGTGACTCAATATCACCTGAGATATGTGAAGAATTGAACGGTTCGCCTGTGCTCAAAGGAACATTCAAGATTTCCTAATTCGGCAGTTATCCGACTCCACCACCAAATCAGGAAATATCCCGACTGTTGTTTATACTTCCAGTGCTCAACTTTTGTTTACTCGCTTAGAATTTACCCGGTCGAACTGAAGATCGACGGCTCTCTGATCCCTTGAGATCGCTCACCTGTTCTCATCGGGATCTGACCGGGGTCTGGCATGAAACTCTCGGGATCAGGGCAGAGGGGCCTCGATGTCGGACTATTTCCGTTTTAGGTAATGTTTTCCTTTGGCGTTATGGCAAGCCATCAAACCAGACCCTGCTTTTGATATTTCAAAAATCTTGCTGACATGCCATAGAAAATTCGTCAGCTGTCGATTGGTCTACGAGAAGCTGCTTGTGAAGGGGTCCAACGTTTAAGCGATATTGTCTCAAAAAGGACTAGTTCTGCACGCTGTTACAAAAGATGTGGGGCCGAAAGGTATGATGGCCTAGAACGACATCTGCGCCCACTGCTGCCGAACATCAAATCCATTCTTTCTCCGAAGTCCAGACAGATTGTGATACATGCTGGCACCAAGTCGCCACGTCGATACTTACGCAAACTTCTGTGGCCCCATCTCATATCAACAGCAAGCCCCCTACCTCTTCAAAGTGAGCACGCCCGGTCTGTAGGGAAGGGCGTTGTAATCACCACCACCGTTGGGGTTTCGGCCCTGGTAGAGGAGCTGCAGGTTGCAGGCATCGACGGTCATTGTTTGGTCAGGGTTGGTGCGGACCAAATCACCGTGACTGATGTCGTTGGTCCATGACGCACCACTGTTGGCCTTGCCGGCAAATGGGCTGCTTTCGCTAGTAGCCTGCGGGGTCCACGAGCCTCCGAGGCTGCTCGCGGTGAAGGAGCGGAAGTACCGTCCTTGAGATCCAATGGCCTCAACGATCATGAGGTACTTGTTCTGGCCCTTGACGGTGTACACTTGAACCGCCTCGAACAGGTTGTTCTTGGAGTCACTGAGCACGACCTCGTAGCCTGTTCCGAAGTTTCCTGGGAAATTGCCGATGGGCATGCTGGAGCGGTAGATTTTGCCATTGTCTCCCGCAAAAAAAAGGTACATGTGTGTAGAGTCACCGATCAAGGTCTGATCAATGGCACCAGTGTCGGAACCGGTGATCTTCCCCGAGAACAGGGCTTGTTCTGCCGACCAGCTTCCCGTGGTGGGATCACTTGTTGTTCGGTAGGTAAAGGTGCTCGAGCCCCATTGATAAGCCATGACCCAAACATTCTTTGGCTGAAAAAAGAACAAAGTGGGTGCAACGGCATTGAAGTTCGTTGCGATTTGGCTTGCAGATGCCATATCAGACCAACTCGAAAAGGGGCTGAAGAGCATGGAACCATAGTTTCCACTTGCGGTACCAGTCGATGCATAGACGAGATGTTTGTTGTTGTATACCACATTGGTGAAGTCCTTGAGCGCTACCCAACCAGACTTGGGCTGTGCAAGAGCACCAGTGGATGTCCAGCTATAGGTTGACGGGAGCGCGCAATCAGCGATGGTAGTTGGCGCAGACGCGAGCAGCAATAGGGCGGATGAAAATATGCCAGCCTTCGCCTTGGGGAACATCATTTTGACGGATCGAAATCCGCAGAATTAGGTATTGGATATGAATGAGTAGAAGGTGATTGAAGTATGGCTATGTCAAATAAAGGCTATACTTAAGAACATTGGTTTTTATCTTATATTTATATCAAAGATGTAACATTGGACCTCGGCAAGCTCCACGCTGTTTCAAGTAGGCGGGTGCCCAGGTGACAGTTGACGTATCGTGTCGTTTCTTTTCCCAATCAATTCCCAATGTGTAAGGCAATCCTTCAGGGAAAAACATATTAGCCGGAAATCCTCACCGGCTGCATTGGTGGCTTTCTTCAAGTTGCGGCGGGAGCCGACATGCATCCTGCACCAAGAACCTCAGGGCATTCTTTAGGCTATAATTATATGCCGCCAAGACTGACCTAGCCCCGGGAGTGTTTCACGGGAGTGACCTCGGGAGTGAAAGCCCTGAATTGAGGATCGAAACAGACGTGGGAACAGCTGAAAGGGTCCACGGGTGTAAGTCGAACTGAGACATCTCGATTCCACGGCTGTTTTAGTATAAAGCGCACTTACCCTCAAACACATCTGGTTTTAGAATCCTTGGCTTCCAGGCTTTATGGTGTAGGCCTTCTCCGAATGTTCGATATGGTTACCCTCGGAGAGTCCTCGGGAGATTGACTGAAGCACCGTGGACCTTTTCAGGCATAGTCTCGCCCATCGTCCCCACGCGGCCCCCTTTTCGGTTCTCCCAGCCGCATTATGCTGTACGCCCCCGCCCTTAGGGTTGATTGATCATCCATCTCTAAGCATACTATAGTATCCACAGTGGGTCCCCCTTAATCAAAGGTAGCAGACGATTTAGCCGAACTTGGCAAGCGGGGTCCAGGGTCCAGGGTCCAGGCTAAAGCTATACAGACATTCAGGCAAGGATTGATTTGCCTCACCTCCATCAAGTCAAGTTTCAACCCATTGAATGGAGTAAAATTTGACAAATCGATTGAGCGCGGCGGGATCCTCCCGGTATGAGCGACATTTATCCATATTGGTGAAACGGAGGCACGCCCATACCTTCGGTATATGCAGGTCTATGGCGACCAGAGTCGACCTGGAATTTTTCCCAATTGAGCATTCAGCACAGATGGAAGAAAGACCTCGGCCGTTGTAGAGCTGGGCACTCGGGGAAACAACTACATCGGGCCATCTCATTCAAACCATCGCGACCTCCTTGCGAGATACCTTGGCTCTTGCCTTGTATAAATATCGCCTTCAGTCCTTCACGTTCATTATCTTTCTACCAAGTCAATATTCTCTAATCTTCATCGCATAGCCTTATACGCTTTTCACCATGGTTTACATCAAGACAACTGTCCTGGCTCTTCTTTTCGCTGCTCAAGCACTGTCTGGGCCAGTTGAAATTGAAGCCCGTCAGGCCTCGGTCAGCCTTGATACCAAGTTCAAAGCCCATGGCAAGAAATACTTCGGTAACATCGGTGATCAGGGCACCTTGACCAAGAATCAAAAGACTCCCGCAATCCTCAAAGCCAACTTCGGTCAAGTGACCCCTGAGAACAGCTTGAAATGGGATGCTACTGAGCGTAAGTATCAAGAGCTGCAAAAGAAAACTGAATAACTGAAAGCTGATTACAAATTTAGCAAACCGTGGACAATTCTCCTTCTCCGGAGCTGACTATCTTGTATCAACCCTGCACTTCCATGTTCTGAATTTCACTGATAAAATATAGGTGAACTTCGCTAGGTCCAACGGAAAGCTGGTCCGGGGCCATACTCTCGGTAAGTCGTAAAAATCTTCGACTGCTAGAAATATCGGCTAAACTTAGCAGTTTGGCACTCTCAGCTTCCAAACTGGGTGTCTTCTATCAACGACAAGACAACCCTGACAAATGTCCTGAAGAACCACATCACCACGGTGATGACCCGTTACAAGGGCCAGATTTACGCCTGGGTACAAGAGTCCAATAATTTGAATCCTACTGAGAAAATCGCTAACCTTCACAGGACGTTGTGAACGAAATCTTCAACGAAGATGGCTCTCTCCGTCAAAGCGTCTTCTCCAACGTGCTTGGTGAGGACTTCGTTCGAATTGCCTTTGAAACAGCTCGTGCTGTGGACCCAAATGCGAAGCTTTACATCAACGACTACAAGTGAGTTTTACTCCATTTGCTTTGAAACGCTACATTTGCTGATATCATGAAGTTTGGATAACGCCTCGAGCGCCAAGGTCGCTGGTATGGTCAACCATGTCAAGAAATGGGTTGCTGCTGGTATCCCGATTGATGGAATTGGTAAGATATGCACCAATACTTCTCGTTATATATACTAACTCACTCCCTTCCAGGTTCTCAAACACACCTGAGCAATGGTGGCGGTGCCGCAGTCGCTGGATAAGTCTCCCCCATCTCCCCTTCATGGAAGTAAAGCTCATAGGATTTTACAGCTCTGAATGCTCTCGCCAGTGCAGGAACCAAGGAGGTTGCTATCACTGAGCTTGATATTGCCGGCGCCAGCTCCAATGACTATGTCAATGTGAGTTTCCTATTTTCTGGCCTAGCTCGGTTCCTTCTAAGGCTAACAAACAAATAGGTTGTGAAGGCCTGCCTGAACCAGTCGAAGTGTGTTGGAATCACCGTTTGGGGAGTGTCTGACGCGGTAATTCTCACACCCGCCCAGATTAAGGATACTTTACTGACTATGTGAAACTTTGCAGGATTCGTGGCGCTCCAGCTCCAGCCCTTTGCTGTTCGATACAAACTACAACCCCAAGGCTGCATACAGCGCCATCGCAAATGCCCTTTGAATTCGACTTCGATCCCCAATATTCTCTTGATGCGGCTAGCTCACTCGGAGCCAAGGAGTCTATTCATATCGTTCCAGGTACTCCTATGCATTCACCGGAATGAAAAAGTGAAGTTGATTTCTTCCGATTGAATTGTTGCTTGGCGAAGAAAGTTTGGATATATTCTGGGAGCATAGCTACTTCAGTGTGCAGTTGAGCATTGCATGGAACAAATTTTGTTTTATTTATTTTCATGAATGCTACACATTATTGCGACCGAAGTGTCTTAGTCTCCATCATAACACGCTAAGTTGAATAAAAGGAAAGGTTCGTCATCTATCATCTATAATTGAAACGGCATATGAGTCGTGCGTAATCAGATGGCAACAGGACCAGCGCCCATTCGATCTTTGGGCCCAATGCCCTTTTCTCTCACAGCAATGAGACCCACGATCAGACCAAGGCCAGCAAGTCCAACAGAGCACCAGAGACCAGTACCATACTGTTCAGCCAGACCATGACCCTTTTGGATATCAACAGCGTCAGTAACAGCCGCAGAGATGGCCAATGCAACACCGGAACCGATTTGGAATGCAGTGTTCAGCTGCGATAAAAGGTTAGAATATATAATTGATGTTGATGGAAACTGAACTCACCATTCCACCAGCCAAACTCTTCACCTCGACGGGGACACTTGTCAAAACCACCGTGCTGGTAGTGACAAAGATGAATGATACAGACGAGATACTGATCAAAGAGGTGGGGAGAACATTGAGCCAGCTATTAAAGTCAGTATGTGGCTCACTTGAGACGTAGTGATAATCATGGAATCCTTACAAGCTGTATTCGGGGCTCGAAGTCAGAGCACTCGAGATGGGTGCAATGACGGCCAGAACCAGTCCGGCGATCAATAGATGCTTGCCATTCATGTACTCAAGCAACTTTCCAGTGCCAAGGGACACAATGAAGCCTATTGCGCCCATTGGCAAGAAGCGGAGAGCGGTGTCGCCGGCGTTGAGCTTGTCGACCTCCTGGGCGATGAGCACGATGTAGTAAATGACGTTCTGGTATGTGCCATATCCAGCTATTTAAGGTTAGCTGTTTGCCTGCGTTTCTTCTGACAGAAAGAAACTCACTGAAGCCAATCACCCAGAGTCCGGCAAAGTTGCGGATCTTCCACAGTGAGAGCGGCATGATTGGGTTACTGACGTACTTTTCGAGGATGGTAAATCCAACGAGAAGACCAACAGCCACAATCAAAAGCACGATGATGAAAGGCTGGTCCCAGCCGTAACTTCCGCCGCTGGAGAGGACGAACTGAAGCAAGATAAGTCCAGCGGTGGACATCACTGCTCCAATGTAGTCCATTCGCTCGTGCTTCTGCTTGGAGGGTACATCGGCAGGGAGCACGATGAAACCTAGGATTCCCAAAGAACCGGTGATAATGACGATCAGGTAGAAGATATATCTCCAACCCAGCGAGGAGGTCAAGAAACCACCAAAGATAAGACCGGTGCAGAATCCGAGAGTGCCGGAGGCTCCATAAATCGACAAAGCGCGGGTACGGTCAACACCGCTGAAGTAAGAGCTGATGATACCGATGGCAGATGGCACGGTAAGTGCAGCGCCAATTCCTTGGATGCCGCGGAAAACTGTAAGTTGAATGAAGGATTGACCGAAGCCAATGGCGAGGGTCCAAACGGAGAGCCAGGCAAGACCTAGACAGAGGATTTTCTTTCGCCCGTAACTGTGAAAGTCAGCATTCAAAAATTTTAAAATAGCAAGACACTTGAAGCGAGCGAAAGCATACCGGTCAGACAAAGCACCCGCAAGCAACAGGAAACCACCAAACGAAAGTGTGTATGCAGAGATCATCCATTGTAAGTCGGTACCCGAGACTTCGAAGTCCTGCTGAATCGACGATAAAGCAATGTTGGCACTGGTCATGAACACGTTGTCCAGAAACTGCGAGCCAGATGTGACAAGCAAGATCAAACAGCCTTTCCAAGAGCCCAGCCGACCGAATTGATGAGGGATCTTTTCGAGAATAAATGGATCTTCGCTGCCCGCCGGAGAAGGCAGCATGTGTGCAGGGGTGGCTGCCCCCGAAGATTCCAGACTAGATGTAACAGTAGGCTCAATGACCTTTGGTGCCTCCATAGTGGGGGTGTCAGCACCATGTGCGTGGAGACCACGCGGTCGACTGAAATAGTCAACAATACCCATTATGACCAGGGGAAAAAAGACGAAGATGAAAACGGATGTCCAGGTCAACCCATGGCAGCTGCTTTCATCCTAATATAGCATCTATAGCTGTCGGAAAAATCAAAATCTTCAATCGCTCCAGTTTAAAAAGTGGAGTGAAGCATCTCGGATTACCGTTTTGAGCAAGATCTTAAACTGGAGCATGTTCTCTCGGATTACTTTATTGAGAATGGGATGACCCACTGTGAAGAGCTTTACCCACTAGCCACCCCGTCCCTTGCACGTGTAAAAGATAAGGAGACCGTAATATTCGTCTTCGATGCGGCCTGTGATAACGCACGCAATTCATATGCAGGTTGACTCACTTGTCTTGGACTCAATAATTCGGGGATTACGGTAGTCTCGAAAGTTGCTATCGGGGCTTGAAAACCTTACTGGTCAGACTTTTATCGGCCCGAAGGGGCTAGGGCTTAGTATGGCGGGATCCCGACAGGTTAAATTAGCCGCACTTCGGGAGTCAAGGGATTTATCTATACAAGTACACGAATATCTGCATTTTACGTGTATGAAAGCAAGAAAAGCTCTGGAGAATCTAATGTAGAACCTTATTTTACTGATTTAAATATACGAATATGCTCTCCATCATCCTCTATCGACAGGTTGGAGCATTTAGTATGGTCCACTTTTTCAGACATCTTTTCGCAATTGTGGTGCAGATAGCAACGGCAGATTTCGCCACGCTGAATTTGAGATGTTCCGTACCCATTGACAGTTCACTCGAAATTCATCTAGACCGTCTACTTAGCCAGTGGGGCAGTATTCATCGCCATCGAAAATTTCATTCAATGCCCTAGATTTCGCTTTTAACAGTTGCCGCACGGCCAATTAGGTGGAGCCACAAGTTTTTGATACTCCACTATCGATATCCGCCCAGACGTGTGCTCGAGTGATTCAGGGACTGGACAAATGCCTGTGCTCATGAGCGATGACTAACAAAGGCACATTGCAGTTCTCCCGAGGTCTGATCTCCTTGCCAAGCTGATCGCCAGTCAAGCAATGTTCCAGCTCTGGCCAGCATGATTGGCAACAATCAACGATCGGCAGTGATATGCGTCTCAACGTGAAAGCACAGACTCGGGGCTTTTTTTCTGCAGTGCGCTGAGCGTGGATATGCAATTTACTCGTAGTTTCAGTCTCGAACGTCCGTCGCATATGCGGCATTCACTTCGAGGTGCATCCCTTGACCTGCAGGGGCACAGTGTTGGCCTAAATATGGGAGCTGCAATGTCATATCATTCTGCATATACATCACTTATGGAAGTACGCTCTAAACCCAGGCGGGGTTTATCATGCGCTGTTCACGGAGTTACTCCATGTATCTCACAATCAGTGAGTGTGCTATTGGAACATGGTTTCCGCAGCTCATGACTAAGATGCACATGCTCAGATGAGCCACTCGCAAAATGAAATGATTGTCCAGGTGGGTGCCATCGCCTAGTCTCCAGTGCTGGAGCTATAGTCTAGACAGCCCGGCGCCCTGAGTTCCGTGGCTTCCTTGTCCCGTAATGACAATCTGTGGGCTTTTGACGGTCGACAAATCGCTCTCCCTCGTCAAGCCCGGCAGATCAGCATATCTGACACGACGCACCTATTGTCGATTATACATCTTGGAAGTGTTGAATGACAGTGGATTTCCATGTTGGCCTCAGGCAAGGGGGGAAGAGGTTGGTGACGTCAGTTAATGGCCTGAAGTATGTGGCAGCAAGGAGATTCTGGCTGGGCCAATGAAAAGGTCCGGAGAAAGCAAACGGAGCAAATTTGGAAGAAGATCGAACAGAAACGCCTCGCTCCACAATAATGACGTACGGGACAGAGGTTGCGATGAGTATATCCCCGCCATCTGCTCCTTTCCAAATGTGATCAATCGACACAGTCTCATCCTATCAATTTATGACAACCGGAATATCGGAAACCGCAATCCAATTTCTCACCCCTGCGATGCGAGTCAGTCACTTGTGTGCAGGTCATTAATTAGTGTGAGAATGCCAGGACTATCACGATCGACCCGGCTAACCCAGACAAGTAAATTGAACACTCCGGTGTATTAGATGCCGTTCACTTTCAACCAAAATGTATCGGCCCAGCAGCTGGCCGATATCCTACCGAACGGAGTGGCGATCCTCAACCATCGATACGAACTGATATCTGTGAACCGCCGGTTTCGAGAACTCATCCCATGCCCCACGGCGAACTTTGCGGAGTGTTGGTTGAAATGTGTTCATGAAGATGACTATGAGCGTGTTTCCACCGAGTATCAGGACTCTGCAGTTTCGAAGCGAGGATTACGCATCGAATACCATACCCGCGACCCGGACTCGATGTGGTGTGTCATTACAGTGGACCAGTTAAACAACAAGGACGTCAAGTCTCTCGGTATTGGAGGAAGTGGACTGTTCATCTGCACCATCGCAGATATCACCCCGGAGAAAAAGGCCGAACTTTTACAGAGGCAGGCTGCCAGGGAAGCACAAGAGCGCAAGAAACAGCAAGAGAGATTTATCGATATGATCAGCCACGAGATTCGGAATCCACTATCTGCGATACTGCACTGCACTGAGGATATCCAGGAGGCTATCTTCAATAAAAAGCCCGATCAGATCTCGCTCATGAACATCACCGAAGCAGTTGAGACTATCAGCCTGTGCATCACCCATCAAAAGAAGATCGTCAATGATGTACTGACATTCTCGAAACTGGATGCATCAATGCTGTCCCTATCTCCGAAGAAGGTCCAGCCCAAACGACATCTCACAACCCCACTTACGATCTTCCGGCCCGAGCTACGCAAGCAAAGAATTCAGTTTGAGTACAAGGCCGACGTATCATATCACTCCTGTGGCATCGATTGGGTCATGGCCGACCTCGATCGAATGGGCCAGGTCCTGATCAACATCCTCTCGAATGCGATCAAGTTCACCGCGAAATCAGAAAGCGAGCGATCTATTCGAGTTTCAATGGGTGCATCTAGAGACCGTCCGACATCATACCCACCGAACATTGTTTTCTTCGAATCTGGGGAATCAGCACTTCGCAAGGATGCAACACAGACTGCAGAGTGGGGTGATGGTCAAGTGGCATACATCATGGTCGCTGTCAAAGACTCTGGTATTGGCATCACCGATCTGGCGCAAAAGCGCCTATTCGAACGTTTCAACCAAGCAACCCCGAAAACCGAAAGCATTTACGGTGGTTCCGGTCTTGGCTTGAATGTCTGCAGAAAACTGTGCCATCTTCACGGAGGTGAGATTGGCGTTAGCTCCGAGGAGGGCAAGGGAAGTACATTCGGCTTCTTCTTCAAAGTACGCAGAACGACCGACACGACTTCAGAAGGTCATGGTGAACTTGACATGTCGGGAATGGATCGACTTTCTCTTGATATCCAGACACTCGGGAACGAAATGCGTGGTGTCAATGACTGCACGGAAGAACCCGAAATTTCGCCAAACCCGCCGGAAGCTAACGTATGGGAAGCAGAGCCAGGTGCTCCAAGTGATTCGCGAACCCAACGTACCCACAAAATAGCGCGTGAGGTTTCAGACGACCAAATCAGACGTGACAAGGAATCTCCTTTCCGCCACGACAAGCAAACTGGAGACGGCCAACGGGTTCTTCTGGTCGAAGATAACATCATCAACAGACGCATCATATCTCGCAAACTCGACGCACTTGGTTTCGAAATATCCGAAGCCAGTAATGGCAAAGAGGCTGTTGATGCGAACAAAAACACACCATTCGACTGCATTCTCATGGACCAACAAATGCCTATAATGGACGGAAATTGTGCAACACGAGAAATTCGCAAAATTGAAAAGAATGATGGCGGCCATGTTCCCATCCTGGGGGTCACTGCGAATGTCAGGGAGGCACAGCGAGATGAAATGATCAGCGCTGGCATGGATGATATCATCCATAAGCCTTACGGAACGCAGGAGCTTGTTGAAAAGATCAACAAGATGTTGCCAAAACCCCATGGCAATGCTAATTAGGTATCCGGTGAGCGTGATTTGGAGAGTTATAGACGTGCTCGACTTGTATATAAACGATCTCATTCCTTATATACCAACTTCATTGTTGGGAAGCCCATGATTACGCCATATCCTAATATTTCTGGCTTGTGTTCTTGTGATTACTTGTACAAATACCAAAACTATCTTTGTCAAAACTAAACCACGTCCTACGAACGCTTTGTGAAAACAAGGGGGCAGCCATCCTATTTGCATGTCAGAAAGTTGAAAATGTTGGGACGAGCGCGAAGCAACAACTCACCATCGGAAATAGCGTGGCAAATACTCGAATCTCCTCCGACTTATCGGTAGCATGGTGCTCCCAATCTAGCTCCAGTGCTGCCTTTCCAATCATGCCTGCCATGGACAGCGGCACGTATCTTCTTGCGAGGCAGTCGTGGGGACCAGCGCCGAAGACAAGCCAATTCTTTGTTTTGGACTCGGCGTCTCCAGATATCCACCGATCGGGGTCAAAGGTATCCGGGTTGGGGTATACATTTGGGTCATGCAGAGCGGGATAGCAAGATGGAATGATCATTGCACCCTTGGGGACTGTGTAATTTGGAGTCACAGGGAAGTTCTTGGTCGCGAGGTAGGGCACCATGATGACCGGCGGCCGGTGGCGCAGAAGTTCTTTGATCACGGCGTTCGTATATCTGAGCGACTCTAACATGGGAAGATCGAAGATTTTGTCCTTGTCCCCGCCTCGAGCTGCGAGATTCTCTTGTCGTAATTTGTCGAGGACATCGGGCCGCTGAGCGAGTATTTGGAACAGCCAGGTTGTTGCACTGCTAGAGGCATCTTGGGACGCGAAGAGGAAGGTGAACAATGTCTCTCCAATTTCCTCGTTGGTGAATTCTCGAATCATGTTCGTCGGCTTTTCCACATCCGTTTCTCCTGCTGCGACTCTCTCGCGGTATCTCTTAGACTCGATCATGTGAAGCACCCAGTGATCGACAATACACTTGGGCTCCGCACCGGTCGCCATATTTGCCTTGCATGCAGCGGCGCATTTTGCAAACTCGACGTGGACGGCATCTGCTGTTCGCTTTCCGCGCCAGGGCTTGGTGAAAGGGATGTACATTGACAGAGGCACATTGACCAACTCAAGGGCAGCTGTTGCTAGGTAGAAGTCATCGGCGATCTTTTTGACCGCTGCCTGAGAAATGTAATCTCCAAAGAACGTGCGGCAAGAAAGTGCGCAGTTTATCTCACGGAACATGGTCATGAATTCCATTGGCTTTCCTTGGTTTCCCTTGCTGGCGGCAATGAACTTTCCAAAGTAATCAGAGAGCACCCGCTCTTGAACTGGAAGATACGTGGCCATGGCCCTATTTGTGAACAGAGGGGTCAGGCCTCTGCGGTATTCTGCATGGTCTCTGCCCTGGAGGAAGACCCATGCTTTGTGGCCCAATATGTCCTTCGCAATTGGCACTATGCAAGGCTCGGCGAAGAAGGTGATTTGAACACCTTGTGTGCAATGTCTCGATCCGAGGCAAGAACAACAAATCTATGACATGGATTGTAAGCATATTGAGGTTCAGAAAAATTGAAATCATTGAAAAGGGATGATTCAAGTCACATACTTATGGAAGACAGACACACAGCTAAGGGGCCCGCTCGCCCACTGAGCAAGGTATCCCTCAAATTTTGGATCAAGCGCCTGTAGGAATGGACCCATCAGGGGAATCTTCAGCGGTGGTCCAGCGATTGAGCCCTTTCGCTTGATGTACATGACTTCAAACCATGTTAGCTCGGTGAAACTTGTAGGATGCGCACTGTTGAGTACCTTGATCATAGAATACCACTGCCAACAGGAAGGCCACAATGTATTGCCACGTTGACCATCCTGATAGACTCTCAAGGAGTGTGACTGTATGCTGTGATGGGTTGGAAGGCCATGCTCGAAGTAGCTCGGCATGAGATGTTGACAAATTGGATATCTCAGCAGCCATGGTGAAGCTCTTGGTTAGTTATTGTCGATGCAAGATCTCAAAAGGTATTCCCAAGCAAAGGAATACACCCAGAGGTTATATTAAGAATATTGAGTCGCAACTTGGAATGGCATGATATGCACTCTATACTTGTTTCCCGATTAGGACTAGACTCCGAGCCAGGCACAACCGGGGTCTAGTCCCCTTCGGGCGAAGGCTGTCACCTGAAGTCCACGTACTCTCAGAACTGGAGACAATGCCGTGAGGAGATCAGGCCTGGTCCAGCAATTCCTCTCTCCATCAACAGACTTTGAAAGTCGTCCTCCAATCAATTCCAGTGCCATCGTGATTGCAAAGGCGGTGTGGGGCGCGTTAGCACGATCGGTTCCTGAGGCTGACACTCCGTTTTGATACTCATTTTCTCGCAATGCGCCCAACTCTCCGTCGGTCGTGTGCTGCTTGTGCAAAATCCAAGTCCAGCTGTGACTTAGGTACCCCACGGTGCTCTCGCTGTGCCCGGCGCAGAATCCAGTGCGCCTATGCGAATGAGCCTGCAACTTCGGCAATTCCGGGCCCGCCGGATAGCGCGTCGTTAGGACCTCTCGGTACATATCGTGCTTTATCTGACTATAGGATTGGAAACTTCGACCCTTTTGATTCGTATCCTCCAACGAGACTTCCTAGGGAGCACGTTCAGCGCCTCATTCATGGCTGTGGGTAATCCCGGTGTTGATGTGGCCACACAAAGCTTACCGCATCGATCTAGTCCTCAACAAGATCGCATTCCAGTACTATCCGCTTGACTTGAGCGCGACGTCAAATCCGTTCCTTATTTCCTGGTGGCCACTGGCACTTGGCGACCCGGCGCTGTTTCACGTGTCGCTGCAGACGGCATGCCTTGATGAAGAGCTTCTCGCCCAGAAGGGCTTTCAGTCGTCTGAGCTCCTCATGGCAGACTCGGTGGCTCTCCTCCGACGGAAAGTTGAAGACGTCTCCCTGGCAATGCAAGATGGGACCATGAACTCTGTTATTACGCTGGCGACCATCGAGGTGAGGCTTTCACCCGGCTTGTTGTTTTCAATGCTACCCCACCCGGGCATTCTTCATGTGCTTTTACCAATTTGAGAGGCTGTGCTGATGGTTCGTGTTCAGTTTGGCAAGGGAAATGTCAAGGTTGGCCAGATGCATGTCGACGGGGTTAAGAAACTGGTCGATTTGAGAGGTGGTATCAACTCAGTCAGACAGACCAGTCCACTTACCGCCAGGATGGTTAGCTGGTAAGAAATATTCCGTGTAAAGTCGAAAGAAAGCTTGCTTATTAATCTTATAGGGTATCCATGCTCATAATGGGTCATCCTCAGTTCGAAACACAAGACGACTTTGGCATCGGAGATGGAATTCCACCGATTCCAGAATGGCGATTAGAACTGACCGACAATTGTGAAGGAGCATACAATATCGATGCCCTTGAAATCGATCCTGCTGTTCAAAACGTCTTCGTCCGTCTCCGCAACGTCATTCAACGAGCACAACAGATACCTTTCTCAACCACCCAGCTACATGATCTCACGTGCTTTGTTGTGCATCGGCTTCTACTCTCCTCAAACACTTCGGCGTCTCAAATATCGCCAATCACCGAATGCATTCGTTGCGCAATCATTCTATATATGTTTATCGTGCAGGGGCCCACCTATTACTCACATGCAGTCATCTCCAATACAATCGTTATTCGTCTCGCCGAGCATTTCAGGTACCTGGCACCGCCGAATCGAATGATTGACTCTCTTGATGTCTGGCTTGTTTCTATTGGAATGATTGCTTCAACAGGTACAGCACATCACCGGGTTTTCGTGGACAGAGCGCGAAATATTGCATCATCACTCCAACTGCAAAGTCCGTACGAGACCCTGGCGCATGTCAAGGATGTTCTTTGGCTTGAAAACACCCATATCGAGCATTTGTTCCAAAGTCACTGGGACACCGTGTTCAATGTCACGGACCAAACCCAGTCGTCATATCTTCTCACTTTCAGTGCGGCATCAAATCTAACAACGGGCCCGACGTTCATCTGAATTTGACATCCTTCGAAGCTCATACATTCGAACCAAGTCCTTGCTCATGACTGGCTCATGACAAGTTTATACCATCAGCACCATCCGAACTGCGAACTGCTCCCAAGATCAACGATTGCCAGAAAGATATCTCTGGACAGGTCTCATCTTGCTACACACTAGCATGACTTAGAAGGACAACGAGCTTGCGTGACTACCGTCCGTGCCTAAGCTAAACTATTCGCGTACGTTGTCGAAGCTCACCAACGCCTGGTCTGATTTGGTGGCCACCGCTCGCTCAAAACAAAGCGAGCCTGAACTGGGACTGCGACCGGCCCAAACATAGGGATGCCTGAAATCAGACCAGCGCGAAACAAGAGAGAGAACCCCCTCCCCTGTGGGAGAACCGCTCGCCTAGGTATGGCAGAATATTTCATCGCGAGGTCACACTCTCACACTCTACCTACCAGATAAGGTAAGAGAAGTGCTGATGGAGGATTCCAAACTTTCGCATTTAACTCTGTGCATTGTCAACAAAGCCTCTATATACCTAGAGCTTTTATTCTTATCTTGCGAATACCCATCAATGTCAATAAATTGCATTCAACTTCAAAGTGTATCTAAACATCAAGCAAGCGCAGCTCAAACCAAGCCGAAGCACCATGCGTGCACAAAAGACAAAAGTGCGTGCGCAACCACTTTCGGCCCCCAAATCAAGCCTCCTCAGCGCGCTTCTTCAGATCCCGATGGAAAATATCGAAATGAGCACGCATCTTCTTACCAAGCAGCGACGGACTCATAATAAACGAAAGCAATCCCTTCAAATCCTCCGACTGCGTAAAAATCGTAGAAGCACCATCATTCGCAGGCTCGATATGGAACTTGTGCAGACCGGCAATGGTAAACACGGGCGGGCCCTGCCAAGAGAACAACGTCTCGGTGTTTTCCTGCTTGCCATGAGCATGTTGCTTTGTTACTCTGTAGGATGTTGCATTTACCTTGACTTCGGCGACGAATTTGAAGTTCTCGATGTTCACGTCGATCTTATCGCCTGCGCTCAGATCATGTGGGTTCTTCCCGTCCGGCGTCTTGATCTCCTTCAGCCACTCCGTGTGCCATTCCGGGTAGGCGGCGAAGTTGAGGAACTGGGTGTGTTAGCGCGGGAGTCTGGAATGGTGTGGTGAACGTACAATCTCGCGCACTTTGGCGGGCGGCGCGTTGATCTCGATCGTGCTTGTGATCATTTTGCTGGTTGGGGAATTGGGAAAGGGGATGGATGTTGGCTGATGGTTATAATTGAGGTGCGTGGAATTATTGAAAGGTTAGACGCACATCCTTGCTGTATTGGTCTTAGCTCTGCAGATCAGCTAACGCTCTTTGCTCGCTATCGCGCCTGCAGGATTGCGCCTTTCACATGCGATCCGCCAACTTGCATACACTACAACATTAGGATGGCTTATGCCCAGGCGATGCTAGCACATCACAAATCGACATATGACGTGGGTTGAAAGTTTGATCTGCGGGATATCCATCGGCGGGGCATTGGTGATAAGGTGGCTGGAGGGATCTCACGTCTACGGGAGAAAGAAAATTCGAGTGTTCACAGATTGAACATGATTAGATATAGCATAGCAGTCATAATAGACCGTGAGGACTCTATCGAGTTATCCTCCAACTCATCACGAGTCATATATACATAAGAGGGAGACAAATATACATAATCTCACATCAACTCCAGGAAGACGCGCAGAAATCAAGGCTCCATGCTAATCCTGCTAACACGGCGACCACCGTTCTGCTCACGGTCAGCAGCAAGGGTAGAAGCGAACTTGCTTCGGGCGCGGATCTGGGGTCCCTTCCAGTAGAAGACGTAGATGGGAAGCACGACCAGACAAGACAGACAAGCCAGAACGGTAGTGGCGTATTCGACATGCCACTTGTTGCCGATGTTGGTGTACATGGGCGCGGCGTACATGGCCGAGATACCAGCGAGGAGATCACGGGCGAATGCATTACCACCGGTCGCGGAGGCGGAGTAGACACCGTAAGATGCGACCATGTAGTCAACGGAGGAGAGATAGATGGCGAAGTTGGCAATACCAACACAGCCGGAGAAAATCATGGAGCCGATCCAGTGGACGTTACGGGACTCGCCGAATGAGGTCCAGGCGAAACCGAATAGACCGATGGGTTCGAGAGGCGCAAGGAACAAGAGCCACTTCAGACGGCGCTCGGGGGGAATAGCCGCGTCACCGTGTCGGAGACGCAGTTTCTGATCGCGGAAGAACCACGGGAAGTAACTGAAGTAGGCGATGAAATAGGCGGCGTTAATGGGGATGACAGCCCAAGCCTGACCGAGGGTTCCGAAGCCCCAGCCCTGCTTGTAGACGATGGCGAAACTCTCGAGGAAAGTGAAAATCAGAGCATCGGAGAAACCGGACAGCAGAGACAGACAGAGCACAATGGGCTCGCGGAACAGCATGTAGAATGGACGGGCCCAAATCTTGCCGGCTTCTTTGAGGGAGATTCGGGGGCTCTTGAGCTCGTTGGGTCCGTAGATGTTGGGGTCTTCTCCTGTCTTGCGACGACGCTTGGCTTCCTTGTCCATGATGATGGTCGAACGACTTTCGGGCATGAAGAAAATAATGATCTGTGTAACACCTCCGAAGATGAGCTGAATCCAGAAGAACCATCTCCAAGTGAGGACTGTATTATGCGTATATTAGTAACAAATCGCTGTGCGGGAATCATTGAGTGCTTACATCGCGCGATAGGTCCACCAACGACACCACCGATACTGGTACCAATGCAGGAGGACAAGACGATGAAGGCGAGAGGGAATTGTTGGGTCTCGGGTTCGTAAAGATCAGCAATCAAACCGAGAGTGACACTTCCACCAGCAGTAGACAGACCACCCTATGCTATATTAGCTGATGTCGCAAAAGTCGGTCGCATAGAAACATACCAAAGCACGAGCCACAACAAGAGAGCCCCAGTTCGGGGCGAGAGCAGCAGGAAGTTGCCAGATGTTGATCAAAAACATAGAGAGCTGGAGGATAGGCCAGCGACCGAACTCCTCAGACCAAGGAGCCCACAATTCACAACCAATGGAGTAGGTGACCAAATAAGCCATCTGACCGGTGCGAGCATGCTGCTCACTGATTTTGAAATGCTCGGTCAACTGGACAACCGCAGCAGGGTAAACAGATGTGTTGAAGTTCATGGAAACCTGCACGAAGGCGACCGCGGCAAGATAAGTCCATTTCTTCCATCGTGGCCAGGAGTATCCGAGGATTTCGTAGCAATCCTGCTCCTTCAGTTCGCGCTTGCCATCGGAGCGCTCACTCTTCTCGCTTCTCTTCTCAGAGAGCTCGTTGGAGAGATCAACGGGCTCGCTGGTGTCGCTGCTAACGCCATGCGACGAAGGCCTGCTCTCGCTGTGCTCAGCGCGAGCTTCTTGTTGCTCTGGAGGAGACATGGTATGCGGGGGAGCAAACAAGGGGTTGAGAAGAAGAAAAAAAAATTTATGTGGACCTTCCCCAGCTGTTATACCTGCGCAGCTCGGAGACCATGCTCGAAATTTGGGTCCGGTCTTTTTTTCGCTTTCGATTTCAAACCGGATTTATAGTGGATCCCCTTCCGTTTAAGGTAACGGAGATCCCTGGCGTAACCGCGCATGGTGGTGGAGGATGAACGGATTTGACTAATAAGAAAGATTTGAGAGGTAAGGCGACACCAATTGTTTTTCGGTAGTTCTTACATCTGTACATAGTAGAGCATACTCCGTACATTCTACTCTGTCCAGTGTAAGAGTGAAAACTTGGTATCAATTGGTGATCCCTGCACGGCCTTGGCATTCCCCACCAGGTAGATCTGACGTCAGACCCGTCCATACAAGAAGTAATGCCGAACTGCTCGCCATTCCTTCTCTCCGCTCTCTACGCTACTACAATCAACAGTACGGAGTAGGGTTCGGATAGTTCACGGCCCCCGGCGCCCGGGGCGGCAATAGATCGGAGCGTCATATCAGGTTTTGATACCGGTCCTCGACGCCTTTCGTTTTCAGAGTTGCACATACAGGGCACCTACAAAAGTTTTAGAAATGGAAAGCACCGCACAGCCCAAACAATGCTCGAAGAAGTCAATGATTTTTTTTAAGACACGGGAACAGAGAATGAAGTCATCCCTGCATACTTGGGAGTTAAGGCGACATAAAAGTAAAAAGAAAGTTAAGCAAGCAAAGGTGGACCAATCAGGTATCGCCTACCCGGAGAGTGGGTCGATCTCCATAACACCGAATTCGGTAAGAGGCTAACGCCCCTGGGCCCTTGACTCTGTGCAAGGTACATTAACTCGCCGCTTTCATTAACATGACATCATTTGGGTCAGCTTGCATAATTCATGCAATGGCTACTCCCCACGGGCAATCGCTTTCATCATACTGTACCTGCACAGAAGGCCTGTTTACCCCGTACCCCAGCATTTCACTGACCATTGCACCCCAGATATTTGTTCTAGAATGTTTACAATACTCGAAATTGTGTTGATATAGATTTGTGAAACTTCGATCCACGGTTCCATGGGACTTTTATTTCTCTTAAAAATTTTCCCAGAAAAGCCATGAACCTTCAAAGCCAAGGCTCAATTCGCTCAGCCAAGCCAGCTAACGGCGTACCGGTGAACGGTCGGTTCTTGGTTTGACGTCTATCCACCAAGCCCGTGAAAAATCTCTGAGGCATGTGGCTTGATAATTCCAGCCAAACTAATCGGCACAAAAATCGGTGTCGGTCTGAATCGGCAATTACCGGTTCGGAGGACTGGATCTCGCCATACACAAAGCATGATGCCTAGTGGTCCCAATATACTGGAGCCATTTACGAGGCAGAAGGATTACAGGTTCCATAAGCTCGTTGCCGATATCCAACTTCCATGCTCTACACTACCGAACCGCAACCGGAATATGGGCTTGTCAATGTTCTATAAGGGAAAATATCGTACTATATAAAGTAAATTCCAACGTTTGTCGATCGCATGATCTTCAGATGATAGACATTCTTAGGATACCCGAAGACAGCGAGGCTCCAAAGTGGTACAGGTAGGCGAGTCTAGATTTGTGTCACACAAACTTCTCAACACAATGCTTCGGCCGGTCTCCCTTGCTCCACCATTCAGGCCCCCACATTGGATTGCCTCTGCCTTGCGCTATTAGCAACTTTACTCGTGCAATATCGCGACCGGTGCGCCCACTGGGGCGTTTCCAGTCCTCGGTCTTTTGTGGGTTAAACTTCGTCTCCATAATCGGGATGACATCATAGCGCTCGGGAGCAAAACACGGTCCGATCGGGATGCCTCAACATGCACCTAAGCAGTACTAGTACCGATAGGGCGCCCAAATGACTCAATCCAACAGCGCACAAGTGGGGCTTTGTCGCTCCTTGGGAAGCCCCTCACTGATAAAGTCTCATCATTGTATATACTTCGCAAAAACCGAGACGAGATATAAAAAGCTGCCTATGGCAAAATTAGATTATTAGATTATTTTCGCTAAATGACATGCTGTCCCATCCAGACCAGACCGTTCGTATCATTTTTATATCCAAATCACAGCTCATCAGAGCCTCGGGAGGGTTATGCGCAATGCCCGAGGCGAGACACTTGTCGCGTCCCCATTATCATTAACCTCGAATTCAAACTCAGATAAAGCCACATTCCCATATATGAAAGAGTCGAGTGACTGCCACGAGAAGCAAGAGCCAGTAATGGGTCCGGCATGATCCGGCACGGGCTGCGCATATATCACAGCTGAAAATCCGATTTTGCTCGATGTCTCAAGCCCGGTCGGCTGGAGGCGTATATTGAGTGCGGAGCGATCCGTCACATGTTGCAGTCCCATGAGTGTTTCGTACATATCGACAGAGTTACTGATCCATTTCTCGATTTTCAGCCCTGGACCATCATCCGCGGTAATGGTGATGGAAGAATTGGAACCGTCGGTCGTCAGCTCGTAGGTTCCACCGAATCGCTCCAGTGCTTGGTTCCTCGCAACTATGTCGAGGGTTGGCAATAAAGTATCCGCAACTATTTCGGATATCATCGCTGTAGATTGGTGTGAATTGCTACCGGCAACCAAGACGGTGAAGCCGGTATCGTGATCTGGCGAAAGACCTATGAAGCTGGAATACATTCCGAGGTCGCCAGCTTTGCTGTAGAGATCGGTACGACGAGGGGTAGAAAAGCTATAGATCTCCCAGGGAGCACCCACTGCCTGTCGCAAGGAAGATGCGTAAGTTATTGGCTTCAGCCATTTTCTGGTGACTGAAGGGTCAATGAGCGAATTTGAAAGAATTGCACGACCGAATGTTGCCATGTCTTTTGTCGATGAGTAGATTGCTCCGGCACTAGTAACATGTAAGCAGATTATTGGAGGATGAGATGTCGACTGAAAACGAACCTTCCTTCATCGCCCATATCAAAGTCAAAGAAACTAAACGTCTCATTGTAGGGTATCACAGCCAAAGCTGGGTCAGGGGTACGAAGACTGGATCTAGTCAAATTGAGTGGCTCGATGAGCCGATCTTGTAAAATATCCTCGTAACTTGAATTGAGGATTGATTCCATGGCGTATCCGAGAATTTGATAGCCCGCATTAGAATAAATTGGGGTTTCCGAAGTCGATGCTAGAGGATCTGAAGGGAGAAATACAATTAGCTGGGTCAGAAAACGATGAAACGAAATACTTACGACTCTGTAGCATGCCGTCAAAGAAACCTAGAAAAGGAAACATTGTTAGCCAAAGACATCATTCGTAACCCGAGGTACTAACGTTTCCTGTCGCACGGCTGCGTGCTTCCGCAGGTCATCTGCTCGGACTCAGCAAGCGCGGGAAATCCCTGACTTTCAAGGGTGCTTTGCTGAAATCCTAGATCCAAAAATGCGTCTGATCAAAGGTTAGAATCAAATTCCCAACGCACTCAGCCAATGCAGCTAGGGTCAACATACAATCTCTCAAAATGCCAGCCTGATGACTTGCAAGCTCGCCAATGGTCACCTCGTCCCACTTCACATGATCAATTGCGTTTGTTGACCGTGCCAAGCTTTGATTCACCCGAAGCTCGGGTACGTACTTCGAAACAGGTTCGTAAAAGTACCGTATCCCACCAAAAGTCATGTAGAGGAACATTGTCCACACCTTTGAGATGCTGCCAATGCGGAATATTGTGTTCTCATCAACTTCAGTAACACCCACATTCCCAGATCTAATTGCGTCGTCGGTGAGGTAGAAGCCGAATGCTGGATCAGGATCATGGCTGCTGAATATTTGCAATGCGAAAGAGATGGATGATAAATTTTCATTATCAATTGCTTTGTTAAGCTTTTTGCTTATCGTTTCAGTGGCGGCGATAAATGCTGGGTCTTTTGAAAGTGCTCTGGGTGCTGGGTATGCAGCTCCATGGACAGGACAATCTGGTGTGCTTTGAGCATGAACGGAGGCGAGTAATAATAGCCATTTTGACCACAACATTCTTGCTCTGGCAATTAAAATAGAGCGAAGAATCTGGAATTAGAATATATTGATCAAGAATTTAAATTAATGGAAGTCAAAGGGGAGAGAAGCTCCCATGCTATATAGCTAAAATACAAACAATGTGGACCTGAAACCTAAGGCAGACATATCTCCACAAAACCAGCCCTGGGGTATTGAAAACGTTAATACGGGGTGTACATTTGGGGATTAGAGTTACCACCTGGGCACCGGGAAAGTTAAGGATGATGTGGAAGTAGTAAGATTGGTCAAATATTCCAAGGTTCGTATTAAGTTCAGTCGAGAATAGAATCTTGTCATGAGGATATAAGCTTAGTAGTGAAGCATCAAACTACCTCTGTTTACCAATTGGAGTGGTGTCCAGATGTCTTACCCGAGGAAATTCCTTCTTGGTACCTGGAATGTATACCGGGTGACCTGCATACCAACGTTTTTGACACCTTGCACTTTATGCAAATCACGTGAAACTATACAGAAGTTTGAAATGACCAGTTAGTGTCTTATAGGAATTCGGAGATGGTCTTACCGTGGTAGGAGCATCAAAATGGTCATTTGGTCACATCTTCTGAAAATAAACTTTGGGCTGCATGAGAGGCACTATTCCATAATACCATGCCTATAATATAGGTCATCTGAGTAGGTGCAACAAACAACGAACTGGTATCTACCCAATTTCAACATCGAGTAACGTTCCTTCCAGTTGTACCGAGATTAGGACCTTGGCTGTAATTAAGGGACAGGATCACAGGGTGCTTCATTCCCGACATGGCTATCCCAGAAAGCCCTTCCAGGGTTTGAGTACCATAGTAACATTAAGTGATAAATTGCTACTCGGAATGACCTGCTTTGGGTTGGGCTCATAGGGAAGACGTCTAGTGAGGAGCAAGCCCTTGAGCGGTAGGTAGCATGTAGGCACAAGGGGTAAAGGGAGACGGGGTGAACTTCCAAGGTTGGAGGGACATCTACTCATTGTGAGCACCTTGTTACGTAGGAGGACTTTGGATACACTGATCCTTGGGAAATAAAGGTATCTCAAAGTGTCTTTCTTGCTACAGGATTGAAGTTCGCCGTGGTCTCGGTTGTTTCCATCAGGAATGAACAGGATCACACCCTGACTGCCCTTATTCCAGGTGAAGTAAGCCGCATGTTCGGCGATTCCATTCAAAAGAGACTATTTCAATAATGAGGTTTTCTTTTTGCGACGTTGACATGCTATTTGAGGCCAGAAATGTGTGATTGCCATTCGGGCTAGCGTTAGGTAGGCCGGACACATTCAGCTTTGACATATTGCTAGGAAGGGATGAAGATGGGTTGACGGTGTAACATGACGGGGTATTGTACAACACTTTGCGAGGATTCTGGACGATAGAAAGATCACTATTCGTCCTTTCACCTCTCACTACATCGGATCTATAGTAATAGTAGCACCATTTAACGTCCAGGATCACAGAGGCGGGGTGTTTGGGGAAACCCCTGTCTACCCTTGCAGGCGGAGCCTTGCGACCCTGTCTACCTAAGTGTCCAACCTCCAAAGATATACTCCGTACCCTAATATTCCTCCTTCTCCAAAAAGGATTGCCTGGCGTTCTACCATTTATACTACTTATACCATTGTGGTAGCTCGCCGGCGATGGAACAAATGCAGAAATGGGCCCGAACCCGGGTTCGAACCGGGGACCTCGCGCAATTCAGGTTTGGACGAATCCCTAGAGATTTGGTTAGTAAATCTGATCCTTCAGATATTCCAGAAGGGGGGGAACTCACGAAGCGCGAATCCTACCACTAGACCATCCGGGCGATGTGGGTCCCTGCCATAGTTTGGAATTCTAACCGACCCGAATGATGCGGCCCCGCCCCCGGGGCCGCCCGGGCGTGCCACTCCTTTTTACACACCGGAAAGCAGGCCAGAGCTGGAGTCCCCTCCAATGGAGGTTACCACGCACACCAAGGCTGTCTCCCGTCTTGTCCCGCTTGCTCCCGCACCTACGAGGGCTTCGCCACTGGGCGCCTATGGCTCCTTTGAGACTGATCGGATGACTGCGATGCCTTTTAACTGCTAGTCTTGTGTACGAAAAAAAAGATCAAATGTGATCGCATAGCACCGAATTGTGCCAGTTGCAGCAAAGCAGAACTACACTGTGTCTATCAGCCACCGAGGCCGCGTAAAAGGAAGTGCATTCGAGACGAAGAAGACCTCCATGAGCGTCTAGCACGGTACGAGCGCATCTTGCACGCCCACAGCCTTCTTCCGACGACTGCGAGCTCGGTCCAAAGTCACAGAAATATAGGAGTTGCAATCAGCAATCCAGTGGTATCAGATTCGCGACTCAGCACTAGGGTTGACAAAGCGGGACTTTCAACCGACCGCAGATCTCGTTACATTGACAGTGTCCTTCTGCTAAACGCCGGTGAAGGGGACTTATGCGAGGTTCCTGGGTCTGGGCAAGAAGATTACAACGCTGAAACCGAGTGTCTCCACTTTCTCCGCGGTGTGTAGATTCTCATTCCCCGTTTCTTTTGCCAGAAGATCGCGTCGTTTTCGTAAGAGCGTGTCCGGGTGACATTCGCGTAACCAGAAGAATCCAACACCAGGTCGAATACTCGGCGATGAATCCGCCAGCTATCGGTCCGACCACGGGCCCTAATAGTGGTCTAAGAGCATAGACACCTATGGCCTTGCCACGCTCCTCCGCCGTCCACGTATCGCTGTCAATCCAGTCAACCTTCACGGGACTCGAATGTTCTCCGGATCTTCTCTTACCTGACGGAGCCATCTCCAATAGCTAACGGTGCACTAGCAACAATACTAGCTAGAAATCGAAAAACAAAAAGTTGGTTGTTCGTCGTAGCGAATCTGTATCCTAGATTCCATACCAAATACCACAAATTACTGACCTGAAGTAAACGTTTTTTCAGTGGTCGACGCTATTTTCTCCGCTAGCAGGACTTTGTGTGCGGCCCAAATGTCCAGCTCGTCAAGGAACTGGGTGGTCTCAGGTGAGTTGTAGACCACGTCGAGCCTGCGTAGCCTAACAACCTCTGGTGCTAGCTCCGAGACCTGGGCAATCAAGTCGGTGATGTGTTGAGGAGCCCATCGGAAGTTTTCTGGGAACAGTGGCTCTGTTTCAGTCTTCTTGGACATTGCGCTCACCCTGGCTAGTAAAGTGTTGACCTCTTTGGCCGCTTTCGCCTCGTCCGGCAGCTCTTTCAGCGGTTTCGCCAGTTCCTGTTTCAGCTCGCGCAACATCTCGTCGTCCTCTAGGCTGTTGCCGCTAGCCAAAGATCCCACATTTGTGTAGGGCGTGTTCCGCCAGACGAAGCTAGAGCCGACGTTGGCCTTTTTGCTTTTCAGCGGACCGCAAAGACGGTGGTAGTTCGGCACCCGGCAGACTTCGAATATTTGGGAGGGTTCAGTTTTGTCTGGACGGTAGCAAAGCTTGGTGTGAGTAGCTCGCATTGTGTCGGAGGCGGCCACTGTTGCTTCCTTGGGGTATCCGCTGTCCGGCGCTCCGCCCTTTCCGTCGTGCTGCTCCAGCTGACGGCTGTACTTGTCGTTCACCTGGCTGTAGAGCTCCGATATCGAACCGAAGAATATGGGACCAATGGCGTGAGCAAGAATAAAGATACTTAAGGATAAGTACATCCCGATTTACGCGTGCATCCCCAGGGACTTAGCAAGGTCGTCTATGGCGGGAGCAATCATCGACGACGAAATGGGCGAGATGAAAACAAAGAGAGAGATGATCCGGGTATTCTTCCATCTCAGACCATTGGGCCAACTTTTAGGATTCTCTGGATCCATATCCCCATCCCAAGTAATGACCTCGGGAGATTCGGATCTTCGTCGTTGTCGAGGGCCCGGGGCCCGAGGAAGGTTCTGAGCGGGTCGCGGTTTGGCCTGCTTCAAACCCTGGAGGTCTCCCAGTTCCTTGTTGCCTTCTGAATCACTCGCATCTTGATTGCTTGCTTTGCTCATCTTTTTCTGAATTTCAAGTAGCTTGATATGAAGGAGTATGGTCTGGGTATGGTTGAATTTATATACTGCACCTGTTCAACTGTACATACTATAAACCAGCCAATAGGGAAGCCGGATTCTACTTCGGGGGCCGGATGACCGATGAGTTGACCAATAGGAGGCGGTGCTGCATCAGGGTCGGGTTCAACCTTGGAACCTTCAGCCAAAGTGGTAATCAGCTGATCAATTCAAACATCCAACATTGAAATGATTCTAATGGTAGTCATGTATTCAAATTTTGTTCACATTCGATTCACTTCCGCTTTGTCTCCAATACCTAGGTAAGCTCCCGAGTCCTGCTCTGGCTGGTCTAGTATCTTGCTGGATACCCAGCATATAACAACCATCCATCTCCAATGATAATCTCAGTAGGAAATGAAGGACTTCTATTCAATACGTCGAGAGATTGGAGGTAAGCGCAAAATTAGTTGGTACATTTTGCCTCCCGAGGTCTTGTCATGCGGAAGAAGCTTCAGCAGAAGAGGGATGCTATCCGATTGTAGTTTTCTTTGTCCTCTCTCCTTTCATTGAACTAGAACTAGAAAGACCATTGTTTTTTGCTTGAAAGCTCTATCATATCTTCCTCAAGAAAAATTCAAATCCGTATTTTTTGCCAGGTTTTTTGGCACATCTTCCTTGAGCCCGTGCTTTGATCTTTGTTGTTTCTATTCTGGTTTGAATCGCATTGTTAGGCCCAACATTGGCCCATAGTAGCATGGAAGAAAACGCTTTCAACTCGAAGATAATCAAAATTCCGCTTCTTCATTAAATTTCGAGTAGCCCCAAGTGCTTAAATACCACACCATGTCCCACGAATTGTAAATATTTCCACCACCCCTCAACCATCCAGTTAACAAGACCATCAAAACCCTGAGAGAACACCAAAAAACATACAAAACTCGACTGACAGCCCAAACCCAATTATATATCCATATATCTACGAAGATGTTTCGGAGAGCTTGTGAGTGTATCGGACGTGTGTGCACATGTAGCCGCCGTTCCGAAAGTCCCCCAGTAGAAACAGGTGGGGGCAACGGAGATGGCGGGAATGGGTCGGCACAACCAGGTCCAGTTGCACCTATGCCTGCACCCGGGTCGGCAACTGTAGCAGCCCCAGTGCCGGCCGCAGCCCCAGCGCCAGTTACAGCCCCAGCGCCTGCTGCATCCTCAGCGCCCGTTGCATCCTCAGCACCTGTTGCAGCCCCAGCGCCCGTTACAGTCCCAGCACCCGTTGCATCCTCAGCGCCTGCCGCAGCCCCAGAGCCCTTCACAGACCAAGATCCCATGAATGCACCCTCAGCGGCGGAAGTAGCGAGCTATAGAGCACAAGGAGCTCAATATCAGACATGGATTGAGAATGCCAATACTCCAGGCTGTAAAGTTCAACCCGTGACGTTGACCAAGGCGTTGATAGACGAAAGATTTCTTATAAGAGAGTTCCAACTCGACGCGTCCTATGAACGGATCTTAGACGGGGGAGACCCTGTTACTGCAGGAATCACGACAGACCCATCTCAGTACCGAAGGGTAGACCTTCTTGCGAGAGGTGGACAAGCTGAAGCATCAGATTCGGGTTCATCCTCATATGATACGGACTCTTATCTCCACATGCAACGCCCTGGTATCATCATCGCTCAGTCTGTATCTCGTGAGCGTGGCCATCATTGGAACGAGATCGCGACAGTGCTTTACGAGCACTATGTTGGTGAGTCCATTGGCTCTCTTAGACACATTGTGTTCGAACATGTTGTGAATGATGAGACAATGCCGTTGGTAAAGTACACGCTTTACCCTGCACGAAACCTCTCGTGGGAGGTTCAAGAAGACGGTAGAGAGTTTCGAAACACGCCATGTGAGAAGTTTACCCGCGGACCCATGAGTATGAAGAGCTGCTTGGAACAGAGCTAATCAAATCAGCAGCATGCCTTGTTATCTCGGCGTTCCCTAAGGGAACAATGATGATCAGTCAAGTTGTCACTTGGAATTTGAACGGCAGACTCATGATACGAGTTGAGATTGCACCACTTACCAAGTAGGTTTTTCACTTTCCTTTTTTGACACAGATTTGTTGTTCGTTGCGATATTTGATTATTAGATTAGACGTCCCCACTAAATTGTTACCTCGGGGATAAGAGAATGCATTGTTTTTCCAAAAGTAAATCATCTGTTACTTGTAGTAAAAATTCATAATTCGTTGTGAGAAGGGACGAGGAGAGGAAAGTGAGGAAGGAGGGAGAGAGAGGAGAGAGAAAGAAAGCTTTGGACGTACGCCCATCTACCCACTGGCAGCCTGACCAATCAGGCAGCAAACGGGCTCGAGCGCGGATCCCGCGGGCCCGAGAACTCCGTCTACTCCGTCTCTTTCCAGCCTACCTGCAACTCTTCAAGCCAATCACCATGGACCAGGCAATACCACAAGATATAGAGAGCAATAAGCGACAAAAGACCTCTACTGTACCCAAAGCGGTATGTTGAGATGATCCTTGCTGAATACGCACTGATTGGATTTCCACCCAGTGCAAGGGCTGCAAAACGCGAAAGGTAAGGGCTTCGGTCATATCATGCCAGTGGCTACAAAGCCTAACAGTGTGGAACAGATACGATGTGATCGGACAATACCGTGCTCAAATTGTCAGATGGCAGGCATTGCTTGTCAGCCAGCCGAGCACGTGGAGAAACGATCGAACATCATCCAAAACAACGACTTGTAAGTATTGTTTCCAGCGACAAAGTCGAAAGGAATCTCATGTTGGATTCAGACAAGACCATGTCAGGACTTTAGAGAGTCGTCTTCAGGTCCTCGAAGCCAAGCTCAGCACCCGCCACCAGGATACCTCGCAGCACCTAGCTAACCAGCAGCATGCATCCGTGCCGGAATCGGAACAGAGCGTGGTATCAATATCCGAGACACCGTTCTCCCTTTATGAAGGCGAATCATCATTTACCAGGCAGTCTCTTGGGGCTAGAGAAGCTGCTGCTCAGTCCCTCGCGAATCCGAATCAGGCAAATACTGGCTCTAACCTCAGTGTTGCATTCACTTCACTGAGTGGGCTCCTCCAGCCAAGCCAACGAACTCGTCAGGTGGATGACAATCGCTCATACAACTCCTTTCAGACCCCCCTCTGCCTACCTGCTGACCTGGTGATCGCAATGCTGAGAAGGTTTCATGGTATGATATTGAGCTACACATCCTCGAAGATCAGTCTAACCAAATACCACAGAAGAAAAGCCTTTGTTTCTATGCTCATATCCTATGAATGACCTGAGACTGCTGGAAAGACTGTGCCAAAAGGTCTATTTCCCTACGCGAGATGTCTCAGCCGGTGATGTCGCGGCAATGCATGGGGTGTTATATTGGCTCATCAGGGAATACATATCCCGAGATGACGCCTTTTGCAAGAGATTCGATCTGAAAACTCATTTCAAAAATTGCAAAACCCGGTTTGAGGCCGATATTCGAAATCACAATGTGATTGCGGTACCCAGCTTTGAGAATATCATTGCATTGGTCATGGGTGTATGTATCTTATTATGATTGAGTACATTTGTGCAGCGGAAGATTGCTGATGAGTATGGTTTATAGGTCTTGAAAGCGCAGGATGAGGCTAATCCACTAGCTGGATGTCATTTGTTATCCACCGCTGTGAGACACTGCCAGATGCTTGGCTATCATCGCGAGTCCGCATACAAGAACCCAAAAGACGAAGACGCAAGCAACAAGCGCAGAATATTCTGGACCATTTATGTGTTTGATAAGACAATGTCCTTGCTGTTGGGGCGGGCATCATACCTACAGGACTTTGATATAGATGTGAAAACACCTTCTGCATCGTCAGATCCAGCGCTTAGACCATGGGACGAGGCTTTCTATTGGATGATCAAGCTCTCTGAGGTTCAAGGCAATACATACAACAAACTTTACTCACCCGCGGCTATAAAACACTCGTCCAGTGAGAGGTTGAATGATATCAGAAATCTGAGAACAGCGATCGAAGAATGCCGACGAGGTAGAGATGAGGTACCAAACTTACTTTCCGTCTTCCACAGCAAGCACTGATCAAATTTCATCTCATTACAGATTGATTACACCAAAGTGGATCAGCGTTTAGTCTTTGAACTAAGTTCGAAGACGTGGGAACTGGTATATTATTCAGTCTTGACCTCGATCCTGCGAGCTTCCACGTCAACTGGCGACGGTGAGATTGGACCGGAATGTTTCAAGGCTGCCCGCATGTGTCTGCTCAGCCACGTGGAATGCTTCCCAAGCTACAATGACTCGGGTCTCTTTACCGTCGCAGATTACGCCAACTGGTGAGTAAAGCGACCAGATCATTTACCATTTGTCCCTCGGAATCTGACATCATCAAGGGTTCAACTATACTCCTCGTTCACACCATTCATAGTGATATTCCTTCACTCTATTGCCGCTACTAGCATGGAAGATGTGAAGCTTCTCGAAGATGTTGTTAAAACACTCCAGCAAACTCGAGGTGTCTCAAGCGCATCAGAACGGTTGTACAATATCTGCGCCAATTTCGTTGCTGTTTCGCGAGGCTTGGTCGAAGCTCAGAAATCTTGTGTTGGAAGATACGACGAACAAAGGGATGCCCTGGAGCTTTTCAATGACTCTCAATATGGGCACTTGTTCTTTTCGGATTCCCAACAAGAGGAACTAGGATTTGACATGACGACGTATCTCACTAACCCCGAAGTCCAAACTATGTCGGCTGTTCTGGAAGGCTGGGATAGTGGGCAGCAATCTGCGATCGATGTACTAGGTGTGGATCTTGGTCAATTTGGTTGATGCTGATTTTGATTATTATACAATGAAAGATTGGATTTGAGATCTCTCTCCCAACGCAATATTTAGATACCCTTGGCGTCTTACTTTACCTCCTTAGTCTCGTCGACACTCTCGACAGAACTTTCATCATCTTGTACTTTCGCTCTGACGTCAGGTTTCAGCGAAAGCCATTCCATGAAAATGGGCCCCAAGATGGAAAGTCCAGCAGTTGCAACACCAACATAGAAAGTTTGACAAAGAGCCTTGTTGTACGCTTCTAGCGCCAATGGCAATTCGCTGGGGCTCACAACTTCCCGAAAGCCCGTTGCACCACTGTGCATTATTTGGGTAATATCAATTCCAGGTAGATTCGACATCAGATTGGCCGAAAGCTGGTTCTGAAAAACACTCTGTCCCACCGGGAGGAGTATTGCACTGGACAAAGTTTGGACAAAAGTCAAGATGGAAGTTGTCATGGCCATGTCGACAGGGGCAACAGCGACAGAAGCGACGAGTAGAGCATTCTGGGCACCAACGCCTACTCCGGCACTGATAAGGACTTGGTAGCCGAACCAGTAGCCTATCGTAGATTCAACTTTCAGGGTACTTAGGAGACCAGCTCCGATGGCCGTGAGCACGGAGGAAGCCAACAACAGTGGCGTGTAGTATCCAATGTATGAAGCGAGCACACCTCCAATAATCGCGAATACGACAATACTGATAAGACTTGGAAGATTTGCGATCCCAGAGTCAGTAGCAGATTTGTCCTTGATAGCTTGGAACCATATCGGGAGCTATACGTGAGTCAGTATTGTTTCACGTAAACCAGCAAATCGACGTACGTAGTATGTGAAGACAAACATCGACGATGAGATGCAAGCGCCATAACAGGCGGCCCCCCAAACATTCCGGTTCTTCATCAAGCGAAGAGGAATTGTGGCTTGGTCTTTCTGCCACACTTGGATTCCCAGAAACACAATTAATGTGACGCCGGAAACCACAAATAAAGCAATAATCTGGGAGCTGCTCCAAGCGTATAATGACCCACCCCATTGCAATGCAAATATAAGACAAATGATTGATGGAATCAAAAATATTGTACCAGGTAGATCAAATTGTTTCAACTGTGATTTCCAGCCAACACTTTGGACAGAACTTGCATTGGAGGGAAGGCAAAAAAAGATGCAGAGGATAGCAAGCCCACCGAACGGAAGGTTAATGTAAAAGCACCATCTCCAAGTTAAGTGATCAGTAAATGCACCTCCCATTCTAAAAGAGTATTTCATTAGCTTGAAAAGGTTGAAAGACGGAAGGTACCCACAGTGGTCCTGCAACACTGGCAACTGCATGCATGCTCGATATCAATCCCATATATATGGGACGAACGCGCAGTGGAACTGCCGTTGCCACAATAATCAAACAGCCTGAGAACAAGCCCGCAGCTCCCAGTCCGGAAATGGTTCTTCCGACAATCAGAGCATTGGAGGTAGGTGCAACGCCGCAAATAAGAGACCCAATCTCAAAGATAACGAGGCCCACCAAGAAGACCCATTTCGAGGGATAGAATGTGTATAGCTTTCCGAAAACAAGCTGCATCGCGCATGTAGTGAATAAATAGGAGCTGCCGTACCAAGCGACATCGTCGAGGGAATCGAAGTAGGTAGTGATTTTGGGGATGGCGGTCGCGAGAATCGTGGAATCCTGGATAGAATGTCAGCTAAGAAGGGACTTTGATTTTTATTTCATATACCAAGGAAACACAGAAGAGAGTTGTGCATAACGCGACTGTGACGGGGACGAGTCTCCAAAGCGACGAGACGTCTCCAGGATTGTCGCCTTCGACATTGTCTGTTTTATCAGACAATGGAGATTCTGGAGCATTGGCTTCCATCTTTCCTGTGCAAAGTATTTTTCAAAGCCTCTTTGCTTCTGCAGCCTTGAACAAGACGAAGAGAAAATCACAATAATCTCGGCGAAGACAATTTATACTCCCCGTTTGGGAGCAGGATAGCGCTTCTGATTGGTGGAAAGCGCCCCACATAGCCGGATCGAAGAGTGCGCGGATGCCGCGGGCCCGTGGAGTCCGAATCGTGGTCTGTGCTCTCTCTCCCTTATATACTAGGTGGTGGTAAGTATCAAGCGAAAAGGGGGCAATGACTTTAATGTGAAAGTCTTGTACTAAATGGGAGGGAATCCGCCCAGCCCACCCAGGAGCCTTGGAAGTTCTGTACCTTTCGGGGTGGAAAGAAACCAAACTCAAACATATACACACATTTGGATAGGTGAGAACCTTGGAAAAGACCAGACTCAAATTTTGAAAAGAACTGATATTAAATACATTAAGTAGACTCTGTGATTGGATTCCGAAGTCGATTTTCATGTAACAAAATCAAGCCGCGTCGGCGATAATGACCTCGGCAGCCTTCTCGCTGATCATGTAGATTGGCAAGGCGATATAATAACCTGGGATTTTGGGGAAGACCGAAGCATCAACAACACGCAGACCATCGACGCCGCGAACACGGAAGTCCGCATCCAGCACGGCTTGAGGATCGTCATCTTCTCCAATGGCGGCTGTGCAACAAGCGTGGTGACCCCAAGCCTCCTTCTTGATGAACTCTTTCATATCAGCCTCGGAAGTAACATTGGGCCCGGGCCAAACTTCTTCAAATCCACCATCGAGAGGCACAAGGTCTTCGTAGATGGTACGAGAGAACTGCATAGCTTCGTAAACAGCCTGCAAATCCTTTTCATCGCCGTTATCATCGGTGACTCCAGAATCAAACGAGTTGAAGTTGATAAGGGGCGTGTCTCGGGGATCAGTGGATCGCAGCTCAACTGTTCCAGCATTGTTGTGGCTGCGAGCCTTCAAAGTAATCCATGTCCAATGCTGGGCATCTTTCAGTCCATCGTACGCGTAGTTGGGGTAGTACCCGGGGAAGTTGACTGGTGCTCCGGTGATCAACAGGTCAGGCTCATCCTCGGCGATGGATGACTTTTTGACGACTGCAATTGCAATTCCGTTGGTGGTATAGGTGCCTTTGAACAAGGGGTCGTTCTCCCATTGATCCAAGCAAGGATCAGGCATGCTGTACATGAATGTGCACTTGGATGTGAGGACAAAGTCGGTGGCGGACTTTCCAATCGTACCCATCTCGTAACGATCTTGCATGTTGGAGCCAACGCCGGGGAGATCCACGAGTGTAGAGATTCCAAACTTGGTCAGCTCCTTCTTTGGGCCGATGCCGCTCAGCTTCAGCAGCTGGGGAGTATTGAAAGATCCTGCAGCCAGGATGACTTCGCGAGCAGCGCTCACACTACCTGGGGTGCCACCGGCGGATGTTTGCGAGGCTCGGGGATCCGCTCGGTACAGGCTCTTACCCGAAAGGTAGTCGACACCGGTAGCCCGGGGCTTGGGTCCAGTGGTGTCAAAGCGGACGTTGGTAACCAGGGTATCCAGCTGAATGTCAAGATGGTACTTGCGCGAGCCATCTGAGTTGACAGCATTCGCAGTCTTGATAAGGAAGTCACGAGGGCCGGTACGTTTGTATTCGGGGACATCCACGGCAAGAGGAACCTGGTATGGACCTTCATCGTAGTCGCGTGTGGGGAGGGGGTTGTTCAAATCACGCAGCAGGACTTCTGCAAGACCTGTAACGGTCTTGATCAGCTTACCCAACAAGCCTTTGCCGGAAGCCGTTGCAGCAGCGAGAATCAAAGAAAGAAGCTTTTGGTCCTCGATCACCAGACGCAAGTCGGTCAAACTCGTTGTGAGCCATCCTTCGAACCCGTGACCCACCAGGCTGCTGGGCAAGTATCGGTTGCGCTCCAATCTCTCAAAGTACTGGCGCATGTTGGCAGCTGACCAAGAATCGTTGCCAGTCAAACCGGCCAGATTCTCCCAGTCATTCTCGTATGGGTAGATAGTACTAAGAGAGTATGAGTTAGCATATGGAGTAGTCATGGCAGTTACCGTGAGATCTTGGAACTTACATCATGGCATTATGAGCAGAGCACCCTCCCAGAGTACCAGCTCTGGGATATAAGATGCCCAAGGGCTCTGAATCAGCAGGTGCGTTGCTTCCGACGTGCAGATCACCCGCGGGGGTACGGTAGGTCATTTTCGAGTCCTGCTCCTGACGGGTCAGGTTGGAATAGTGGTTGACGAAATAATCCCATCTCATCGGCTCGTATTCGGTAGACTGCAGTTGCAGGGCAGGAACCATCTGTCTCGTAGCATTTCCCTGGTCGTCTCCGGCATCCAAGATGAGAACCTTGTACCCAGCAATAGCCAGTCGAGCTGCTAGAGGACCACCTCCGGGACCAGACCCAACCACAACGTAGTCATAATCGGGAGTTGCGGATGTACTGTTTGCCTTGAGAGAAGCCCGCTTGTGTGCACCATGGAGATGACCGTCTGCTCTATGGTCGCTACTTTGACGTTAGATTCAACATTTCCCAATCAAGAGAGTAATCAGAATTCAAAAAGCTCCACATACAGGGCAAAAGCAGTCGAAAGAGTGGATAACAGCCCAAGTGCTGTTAAGAAGCGCATTGTGGAAAGCAAAACAAGAGAAAAGCCTCCAAAGCAAACAAAAGAACCCAATCGGAGGGAAAGAAAGAAAAGGCTAATGGGGAACAAAGATCTCGACTACAAAGTTCGTCTCCATGTCTCTTGTCTTATTATAAGCTCAACGCTGCTAAGCCTCGGGACTCCCCTATACCATGCGTTTCAACGTTACCCTAAACGATCTCATGGCATCTTCGGGAATGTGATCGACAAAGCCTTCCTCCTGCTCATTGTAAACTAAAGTGTCTCGTGTGACGGCTTGTATTCCGTAATACAGGAGCAATTTGGTCTGGAGGAGGCTAGCTCAGGAGGTTGGTATTTATGGATGGGGCTTGCTCGTATTGTCCCGTTTTTTAAGGTCCTCCGGCGTCCTAGAAGAAACCATACAGAGGCCTATATTTCTGGGCGAAGGATGCAGCCGGCCAATCATTAAGCTTTATTTCTATAAAAGGCATCGCAGACCGCCGTGGGGACAAAATAGCGCCCCCTTCCGCTCAACGTGCTGATCCAACGCCACTAATCTGAAGGTGGATCTAGTCTTTCTTGAAGGATTCCGAAGTGGAAAAAATTAAATTTCGTAGTAATTAGGGAGCATGCTTGAATCATTTGAGGTGCTTCTTGATGTCTTATTTACGGAGTATGAAGAACAGAGGCACACCTTGTCGCTGATTTATTTAAGTCCTCTCTGGAAGCCGGTCGACAGATAGGTAATAGATTAAGATCATTTCTCGGTGAGAGACAGACACAGAGCCGACATATCTCAAACGAAGAAAGCCCCTGATTCTTCGAAGTGCGCCACCTGGTCACTGGTGTGCCCTTGAAGCATCCTCTCTACCCACCACGTCTGTGCCCCCATCAGTGGGGGCTGTCAAATTTGGGCGGACCCATGGTTCCGACGATATTGAAGGACTGATTGAGCGTTAGAAAGGAAAGCTTAGCTATTTCACAAGTAAATAGATGGTAATCGCTCCATCCATCGACCGGCTTAGTGTTTGAGTCAGAGCGACATGCTTGATTGTGTATATAATGTACAAGATTTGTTTTCCTCCGGGGTATTTCCATGCCGCCAGAATGTTATGTATGAATAAGGAAACGTTAGATAAAAAAATGAACGTCTGAGAAATGAAAGAAATAACCTCGCCTCCCGTGTCAGATGTGCGCCGTTTCGCATATCGGCTACACTGGGTGGTGTAGCCGAGATTCACTAGTGTTGTCTATGTCCTCCAGGGGGTAGAAATCACGTTGGTCGCTTTTGCTTTGCACATTGACCCCTTCGAACCGAGACCCAGTGCCGCGGGAGTGGGAATTCACGCCATATGACTGGGCGTGCTCGGTATCTCCAAATATACCGGGAGCCACACGGCGTAGTAAAGAGCGGATAGCCGGTAGACACGCACAGATGACGCCAACGTCACATTCGATTGTGCTCCAGTAGCCAATGCTCACGTAGTCCCCTTTTTAGGTGTCAGAAATGTGCCATCGACAATATCAAGTGCGGAATAGCCCTGGGGTACTCACATGTCAGGTTTGTTGTGGAGGCGAAATGGATGAGGGAGTTCAATCGTAAGATGCTGACCAAGGTCACACTAAATAAAATGTTAGTTTTCGTATGAAGCTCCAGGGTTCCTTGAGACACAAACAAGATGCCAAGACTGAACATGCAAATCACGTAGGATTTCTTTTTCATGGAAAGGTTGAGGTGGTATAGTTGCCGCAGTGGAAGTATCATGACTATTAAGTCAAGGACCATATTGATAACCGCTGCTGCCCATCCCTGGGCGTTGATGTGGTTGCATTGGAAGTTTTCCTGGCCATCCCACCGCAGCCATGCGCCAGGCAGTGGTCTGCACTGGAAGATCGATATCAAGAGAAACGCAATCAGATATCCCACGTTGAGGCCAATTGCGATGTAAGTTGCGATTCGGAATTTGCGGTCAGGGAAGATGCGAAGGTAGAAACAGCAGATGGATATCTTGGTGAGTGGTAGGATGCTGAGATATAATAATTCGTCCCAAAAGTAAATCTAAAGGGTTGAGAGATACGTCAGCCGGGGGAGATAATGAGCGGGATTTGAAGCACCAACGTAAAGAATGTGAGTGATATTGTCGAATGGAAGTGTCCACATATCCTTGCCGAGACCGGTGTCTGCCACTATATCGAAATGTTAGAGCGCATTCATTTTCATCAACTTTCAAAATCTTACAAACAACTGAGAGAGCTGATAGCGGAATGAGAAGGCCCTGGTGACTGTGAGCGAGAGGAGCATAATTCAAGCAAAAAGGTGTAGCTACCATGGTCAACATCATAGTCCAATCGTCCATTCCGAATACCCCTCCACAGCATCTGAGTCTAGCCAGCATCCGAAGGATAAAAGCAACGAGCGCAATGATACCACCAGCGAGTCCTGCACCAGAAACAATTTTTGTTCGATCCCGGATTGGGGCACCGCATAGTGAGCTCGTAACGTTTTTTGTGGCTATTATACCCGTATGAGTCGTTATTTTCACAAGAGAACAAAGCAAATTTGGACTTACTCAGGGACTGTCGGATTGTGCAGCTAGTAACCACACATTCCTCCAGAACAGCGGTATAGTGGGCGTCAACACAAAGGCACGCCTGATCCGTGGGCGCGCAGGAAGATTGTGGTACCGCAGCCACCATGCATTTCAGCTTCAAATGTTTAGTTTGCCTTCAACTGAAATTGCAACGCCTGGCCAGTAGAAAGGTAACAGCACTCACAGCACATGACGGCAACACCGCTGCCAGTTGATCCAATCCCGACGCTATCACCGTGGTTGCGCATAATGCGGCGGCGAGACCTGCTGCAAGTGATACACGCATTATGGAGGTCTCGGCGTGGTATGCATTCGGAAACAAAGGAGTGTCTGGGAAAACCCAAGCTGGACTTCGCCAGAATTATCGAGTTTCAGGAGAATCAAATCTAATAAGATCCGCGAGGATCTCCTAGTCGGGATGCAAGAGTCAGATGTACCTCCCAGTTGGAGTTCTTAGCGCCATGCATCTCCAATTTCTTATTGCCGTTTTAATTCTTACTAGTCAATTAGTCTCCATTCTAAAAGCGTTACTAGGGCTTTTAGGAGTTGTGCTGAAATCATTCGTGCCAATCATTTGATCATTGGGAAGTCCACCATGCAGTCTGTCGCTCTTGAGCCCCTCACGTTTGTTACAGTTGGATGTGAAGAAATAAGATACCCCTGATCAGGTAGAAATGGAGTGGTTAGACACTTGGCTAAGCTCCAAAACAGTGGCTTGAATCTAAATTAAGATCTACGGCTGATACGAGACTTTCCCCAGTTTTTGCCGATGCTCTAGATGTTCTAGCTTGTACATTCCTCTTAAGCCCACGCGCGAAGGATCACTAGGTGCGGCTCCACTTGCAGCCTAAGGATTTAAAGGGCTGGTGCGATCGACACTCGGAAAACTGACACTTGCTCCACTCTAAAGTAAATATTCCCGCCCAGAGCCTTGGCCCGGACCCTCATTCCCTCCAATTCGTGCTAGTCACTTTCAAATGACTCCACGAAAGGTCAAAAATACCCAATGATTGTCCTGAGACGTTGTAGCTTAAACCTTACGGAATTCAGCCATTCTTCCCCCCGGGTAAGGGCTAATCATCCTGCCATCCCGAGAGGAATCCGCGTTGGGATGTTGAGAAACTTAGAGCCCAGGCCTGAATTGGTTAACTCAAGCTCCTTTTTCTTGATCTCCTTCCTCTCTCGCTAAAAAGGCTATGCCCATGCTTCCATAATCATCACAACACCTCTTGCTCTGTGTCAACCTTGGAAGGATCACGTCTTCGAAGGATTACTGCAGAGATAAACCCTTGATCCTGAATGATTTGATCGACACTTCCACCATTCAAAGTTCGATCTAAGCACACCAGGATGCCGGGATTCCCCCAACCAGCCATGATCAGCGGCGTCTTGCAAATTTCCACATCGCGAGCGGCAAAACCACACAGATGAACTCCGTGAATTTCGAGCGGTTCAAGAGCGATGCTACGCTTCCGATCGCCATATCGATGGGTCTTAGAACTCGACTGACACATGAGCTACCGAGCCGTGAGCTCTCAAAAGTTTGGAACCGGCACGTTGAGGAAGTGCCGTGAAGTGGGGCATCTAATTTACGGAAGACAGCCGAGCGCAATACAGCTTCCGTACAGCGGTTTGTGATTAATCGACTGGAATTTATGTTCAACTTTGCATGTGGGCACGAGTTGTGCACTGACAAGCCTCGGAAGGGCCATTCAGGGGTGGTGCATTTATCAGCGCATTGCCAACATGGACATTTCATCCTAGATTTCGATCATTGTTTACTTGCAGAACGCCTGCTTTCCACTCTTTATTCAACAAGCCTTCTTTGCTTGGCGCTGATTTCCCCAATTAGCTAAGGCTAGACATACGCTCGCAATGCGTGTCTTTACCTTAGGGCTATTGCTCTGGCCATCCCTGGTGTTGGGATTCCCAGGCGCGGGTGGTTCTCACAATGACCATACAGCACACCAAGCCTTGCACAAGCGGTGTCCATATGCTGATTCCCAAGGTCATCCCGAGGCCAAGCATGATAAAAGATTTCTTTTTGACTCCATGAAGTCGCCTGTTGATGGTAAGCCAAACCTGATCAGCTACATTTTGAACTTTAATGTGTACTAAAAAAGCCTAGTCACTGGTGAACATGCATTCCAGCCCCCAAACTTCGAAAACGGTGATCAACGTGGACCCTGTCCGGGTCTCAATGCACTGGCAAACCATGCATATATCCCCCGTGATGGAGTAGTATCGGTGGGTCATTGCATGTCAGACTCCAATTGGCTCCTGGTCTAACAGAATCAGTTCGCAAATGCTGTCACGGCAATCAACAAAGGTGAACTCTGAGTAACGTGATGTCAGTCGAAGTCAGAGCCTAACCACTCTTGTAGTATACGGCATGGGTGTCGATCTAGCCACCATCCTCGCCATCATGGGCACCGTATGGACAGGTGACCCACTTTCACTTGATCCACGATTCTCCATTGGAGGTCGAGACACTGGCGTGAACAATCTGCTCAACAACTTGGGTGGATTGCTGGGTAAGATCGTGCCTCAGCATATTCAAAGTCGCCAGCGAGCATTCCATTGACACTTCGTTCAGGCGAGCCTCAAGGCCTCATTGGGTCCCACAACTTCATCGAAGCAGACTCCTCAAACACCCGCGATGATCTCTATGTGACAGGCAACAGCCACACACTCAACATGGACAAGTTCATGGAATGGTACAACATGTCCACCGACGGCACATTCGACATGGATCTCATGGCGAAACGCGCGAAGATTCGCTTCGATGAAAGCATCCAAACTAATCCCGACTTCTACTATGGGCCGGTCACAGGACTCATCGTCCGTAATGCTGGCTATCTGTTCTCGGGTCGGTTGTTCAGAAACCATTCCATCGAGAATCCAGAGGGTGTCTTAAGTAAGTCGAGATTTCAATGCCGTTGGTGGTTGCCTCTGGAAATATTTTGCTGACCATTCCCAGCCAAGAGCCACATCCGAAACTTCTATGGCATTTATGGTGATGAGGGCAACTTGACCTATCGGGAGGGGTGGGAAAGAATCCCTGATAACTGGTACAAGACCCCCGTGGACTGGGGTCTCATTCAGCTTAACCTGGACACCATCGATTGGCTTACCAAGTACCCTGAGCTTGGAAGGTGAGTAAAATCAATCTGTGATAATGAGAGTCAAGACCTAACGCGGGTTTCCATAAAGTATTGGAGGAAACACAGGAACAGTGGACTCTTTTACCGGAATCAACCTCGAAGATCTCACAGGAGGTGTGTTGAACTTGGCCACACTTCTTGAGGGTAACAATCTTCTGTGCTTCGTATCTGAAGTCCTCAAATTCGCAAGCCCTAACGCCCTCAGTGGGCTGTATGCAACGTTGGCCGCGCCTTTGGAATTCGTCACGAACATTCTCTCCGTGCCTTTGCTGAACCTCACCTGCCCGGCCTTTAAGGATCTTGAGATGGGTGGCAAGCCAATCTGGGAAGCACTCAAGAGTGACTTCCCAGGTGCCTTGAAGAGCGGTCGATTCTTCTAGTGTGGGTGAAGATGGGTGCTGGTGAACAGTCAAGATGAGCTACCTAATACTTTTTTTCAAGCTTTGTTGGGGACTGGTTTGGTGTCCTTGTCTTAGTACATGGCGTAACTATTGCTTCGTTTCAAATTTGGTGCATTGTGGTCGATAATTATGCAAGTTTCTGTCATTATGTAGATGACTTTGCCACAAAATGGCCAACATGACCGAATGAACAATTGAAAAGACTCACTACATAAAGCCTTCGTGTTCCCGGCGAGCAGTTCCCCACTCGTAGCTTGGGTCACTTTTGAAAAGAAGCGCAGATTTTTGTCTTCCATATAGTGCAAAAGCTCGTTTTTGAACATATCATGTCTATCAGGGAGACATTCCATGGAGAATGGAGCCGCCGGTGTCTTGACGGTCGTCGGAGAGAAAAAGAACTCCTCTTCGGGGATGATCATTCCACAGAAAACCTGAAACAACATCGTCGAAGGCGAGGTTAACGAGACCATAAGCCTAGTGATCAGACGGTAATTCTGGCGTACATTCTGATGTTTTTCCTGCTTTTCTTTTGCCACGTCATTTGGCGGAGTGTAAAGATCCGGGTTTTCCGTTGGTTGCAGTGTCGAATATAGACCACTACAGCGTTCGAGCAGACGGCACAAATCAGACATGTAGTCAATCCACCAGCAAAATACTGGATCATTCTAACAGCCCTGTGGATTTTCTCACTTTGCTGGTGCTTCTGTTGTAACTCTTCGGCACTTAATGGTTCGTGAGGACAAGGCCGGCGCGGCATCGAGCAGCAAGAGCCAAACGACGCAAGTTGAGCGAGTTGAGCAATGAAGTCGAGTTGTGGAGATTCATCGCGACTTATCACGGGCTGGTTCTTGGATTCAAGACCTGGACATCTTATCAATCTCACAGGGCTACATCCCTGAGGATGGACCAGAGGTTGATCTTTGCTCAAATGCGAAGATTTTGACGACCCGTTGAGACCTGCAAGGCCGCCCGGAAGGACGACAATCAAACCCCTGCGAATGCCCGAGTTGGGCGGTACTGCGAGGCTGACTCGCCACGGCTCAAAGAACCAAAGCTCACCTTTGCCCTTTTCCCCCAATAATCAGGGTCATCCATGTTCTCAACTCTTTGCCCAGTCCTGTTCCCAAATGCCGAGGGTGACTGGGAGTACTGGTGTAATCTTGGGCGACAGATGTCTTGCCAACTTCGATGCCGGCGATATCACAGCCTGCCGCCAGCGTTGTGTCAACCGTGGTGAAGGCAGAGAGCCAATATCGATGGTGAGGAAGCTTCGAGGAAAGGATAGACATGTGAGTGCATCCAGCGGGTGTTTTGGCGGATATTGAAACATGCTAGGTAATAGAACGAAAGGAGGTGAAGACAGCGCGTTCTTGAATGACTGGATCATTGACATTGCTGGATGGAGGAAGAGAAGGAGAGCTGGGGAGGAAGAGAGGAGGAACCGAGCATCCATCCGCAACCTTGGAAATGCCCGAGGTCTAGAATCCGGGGCCACCTCCAGGGTTAAACCAGCATCGCACCTGGATAATTCAAATTAACTCAAATCAATATTGCAAGAGAAAGGAAGTTTTGAAAATTTGAAACGTTGATAGGTTTGTTCTAATAGTTTCATCTATCGTGAGTCGAGGAATCCAGTTCCATCGTCATCATAAAAAAAGTATATACAGTATTCACCATTCAAGACATTAAGCCTAACACCTAGGCAATCTCCTTCTGCTCAATAGCACCCTTCTCCTCTCCCCGCATCCAGACATCCACCTCGGCAGCCTCACCCTGGGGCAGGTTGCGAGCCATGGAAACAATGTCCCAGGTGGTAGGCGCATCACGGAAGACGTGGTTGAGGGCCTCGAGGTTGCGGTTCATAGTCTCGGGGTAGAACAGGTAGACCGAGATAGGAATACACGCCGAGATGACAGCGTACACGATGTAGTACTTGTATCCGATGGTATCGAGAGCGACGGGGGTGATCATGACAACGACGAAGTTCCACAGCCAGTGGTTGGCGGTGGAGACGGCGGACATGGCGACACGGAGACGCATGGGAGCAACTTCGGTACAGTAGAGGAAGTTACCACCGAGGAAACCGACGGGGTAGAAGGAGTTGAAGAGGAAGATGAAGACGGCGGAGACAACCGATGCGGTGTGATTGTCACCGAAGCTGGTGGTGATGGCGAGGACCATCATGCAGACGGACATACCGGTTCCGGAGATCATGAAGATCTTGCGGCGACCGAGGCGGTCGATGGCGAAGAAGGCGATGTTGCTGCAGAGGAACTTCCAGGTCATGGCGCAGGAGGATAGAATGCGTGCCAGGTCGCTGTCCATGTGGAGGTTCTCTTCGAAGATGGTGGAGACGTAGGTAGAGATAAGGTTACCACCGCACATCTGTTGGAAGAACTGGAGGGCAACGCAGAGGCAGAAGCGGTAGAGAAGACGTTCGTCATCGGGCTTGTTGAAGTTGAAGATGTCCATCAAGGAAGCGCTAGCAACAGAGACCTCAAGGGAGGTTTCGATGCCAGAAATTTCGATGCGGACAGACTCGTCGTCATCAGGGACACCCTTGAAGGCAGCCAGACTCTTGGTAGCTTCTTCAATGCGACCCACTCGGACGAGCCAACGAGGAGACTCGGGGATCAAGAAGACCGAAAACAAGACAACAAGGGAGAAGAACAGGGAGATGGCCAGCGGGATACGCCATTGTAAATCTCCACTGACCTTGCTCAATCCGAAGTCAATCCAGTTACACAAGACATAACCAAAGCAAATACAAATACCGTCGACGACGACGTGTTTTCCACGATTTTTGGCCGATGTTGACTCGGATTGCCACACTGGGACGGCGACACTGAACTGACCGACACCGAGACCGAGGATGACACGGCCAACGACGAATTGAGGCAAGCCATAGGCTGCGGTTTGCAAGATTTGACCGATGATAGTAAGGATAGCACCCAAGAAGATGGTCTTGCGGCGACCAAACCATTCACCAATGTATGAACAAGACAAAGCTCCAACGAGAGCACCGAGTTGGAAGGAACCAATGACGGTACCCTTACCAGTAGAGTTGTGTGATTTTTGAGCACCCGATGTGTTGATGGTGTCGATTTCGGGGAAGATTTTCACCCAGCTTTCCAAAGTTGCTAGGGGTCCGAGACCAGACTGGTTGTAACCAAAGACGATGAAAGCCGGTGCAACAATGAGCAGGGCCTGCGCTAAGCGCAGGTTGCTTCCTCGGAACATGATGGCCGAGTGTAGGAGAGCGGTTGAGGGACAGTCACTCTTGCAGGGAAAGAGAAGCAAGGAGAAAGGTCGGCCTCCTGCTCAGTTTATACCCTTGGTCCCCTTGCTAGTCTCGCGGAGACCCCGCATCACACAGTGGTAAATTTCACTCTGTGGGTTGATAAATTCCGCAGTGGATAACACTCCTCCACCTTGCTGGACAAAATTTGAAACAAGGACTGTGACTCGGCCACGACGCCGACTCCACGCAGAAGGCTCGCCATCCCGGTGAATAAAGAGAAAAGATCCCGCGCTTTCGCCACTCCCGAATGAGCTTGGATCCACGGGTTGGGGCCGCGTTGATCAGATCTAATTGGAAGGAATCCCGTCCCCGAGGATCGGAGGATACGCCGCTCAGGGCACCCTTTAACATTCTTTGTGGCTGGCGATCACTTCTGGGCCGATTGTGGTTAGAAGCGGGTGTCGGTTCTAGGCACTATGGGCAGATGGCGACACTGCGATAACGTCTTCCCAGGACTCGCGAGCTTCCGACCTTGCCGGTGACTCCAAATTCGGAGCTGAGTGCAGGACACGTCTGCTCGGCTGCTCATTACCCTTTCGGGCCGGACATATAGAGGCTCACAAGGCTTGTCCACCGCCAAGTGAGTGCCAAGACCGAACCTGTTATGTAGCCCAATCCGGGGTCTGTCTGGGGCGCCAGGTAAGTGGAGCCTTTCGTGGGATAACTTCCATCAATTCTCCTGCACCCCACCATCTCGGTCACCTTCCGGTGGTAGCCCACGTTGGGGGCGAATTCGGGACTTCTCTCAGATCTCGTGTGCAGACCGCGGGGCCCCGGAGCCATAACCAGTAAGAATGAGAGGGGTTCATCGGAATTCACACGAAAAAGAAAAGGAACGAGGATCTAGAAATCTGGCGGGGGATGAGCCACCTACCTCATCTTGCCGTGTGTTGTTAAATCCGAGGGAATCCCGATTTGTTGAGACCTCGACGGACGCCTCTCGCTCTCGGTGGGCAGATTAGCCCATTCGGTTCACCTGACAGAGATTTTCAATATCTGCGGGGAGCAGGCCATGGCCCCTGTGGCCAATCAGTCCCGAAGGATATGGGCAATTTAGCCGGTCAGCTGCTGCGAGGGGGAAGAATGCCGAATTCGGCATTGAACCGAACCGGCGGCCTGACAATCCAGGCATTATATTACCCGAACGGGAAGTACTAGTCAATCCTTACTCGTAATAATTACTCGTATGAGCACGGAGAACGGCTATCGTGACTCTTCTCTACTTCACCTGTGCTCGCTTTGGGATATTTCTGGAACCGTGGACAAATCTCATTTTCTACAGAGTAGGATTTTCTGCTTATCAGAGATGGCTACAAATTTCTCATCGCAATACGAGATATGAAACAGACCGAGTTTGGAAATTTCTCCCGGACCAAATTTATGCATTTCAGCCCTGGAGGTCAGCAAGCTCTAAGGCTGCATGTGCCAAGATGGCCAAGATGTTGAATGTAGCATTATTAATCATCCTCTAGACGGCCCCGGGGGCCAGCACGACGATGCATTCCCAGATTACCAGGATAACAATCCGGGCTAGAGGACCCCGAATGCCCTCACCTTCCACCTTCGTGTTCACATTGCTAATGCCAACCTTGTGCTTCACAAATTCAGCTCAGACACCGAAAAATGACTTCACTTCCGCGGCCCCAGTAGCCGGACTTGGCATTTGCTAAGAGTTCAAAAGCTTTTGTGGGGGTGCAGGTCCAACCCTGTCAAAGTCTTAGCCAATCTGTCTGTGCATACGCGGGACTCCGATTGGCTGCTGGCGCTTGTGCCTTGGAGCGCCTTACGATTGCCAAGGCTATAAAGAGTTCGCCCAGTCCTATGTATGGCTGTCAACACCGAACGCAATATTCTTTGCATGGAACATCACCCTGTACGCTCCCCGACATTCTCCGCATTATGATGATGCAAAACTACCGAATCGCCCCGGGTTCACCCCACGGGGTCTTATCCCTGGTGATCTCTCTGCGTGTTGGGAAGTGATTCATCTCCCGAGTGAAACACTAATGGTCTGATGCCCCGGTAGGAGACCGTCGGTTCAGGCTATACAGCTTGTTCCGCCTGCTCTAGAACTGCTGGTCACGGACGCTATCTGGTCTCATTGGCCATACGTGAACGCCATGTTGACAGGATTCCTTGGCAGTCAATGACATAGGGGCCCAGGTCATTTCCAGGTGACCTTGTTCTATTGCCCCTTTCCTTGAATGGGTGCTTCCCTCCGAATCCGAGGCGCGTTTTTCGGAGTCTGCCACGCAGCTAAATCGGAGCCTGTGGAGGCCGCACGTTGCGAAATACACTTCCAATGTTTCTCGGACATTGCCCGGTCTTCGTGTTCGCTGATAGATCTGGGACCGGTTGAGATCTGGGTAAAGCCTAAAATTAACATTCCGCGGGTCTGCGTCAGTTACGAAGGTTAAAATCAATCCGAAGTATCTTTGGATTTTGTACATGTGTCTGGGTCCTACGAGTATCGCACGACAAGCTCGGTCTTGCTCAGTACTAATCTCGGGCTCGGAGGAGAAACAAACTCGCTTTCTTTGTCCCCCTCACCGTGGAGTCGACTTTCGGAACGAATCGGGAACCTAAATCCGGAGGTAATATGCATCACCAATCACAGCTTTGTTGATAGTTTCTAAGCAGAATGCGTGGCAACCCCATCTCGACGGCATGCATGGAGAACGAACTTCACTCTTTTCGATATAGAAATCTAGATCAAGGAGAACCTTGGATAGACTCCAGGGTTCCAAGTTTGTTTTCATGAATTTGAATTGAGCTGAGATGCATTAGAAGCATCTACAATCTATCTTGATGTTTTGGGATTGATCACTTGTTCCTAATTTTCTGGCAGTTTCATCCACTTTTCGGAGAACCAACCATGAATGTCTGAATAGATCTCAGGGTCTTGTCCAAGCTTGTATAAACTTTCATTCGCTCAGCTTTCCGGCAAGGGTGAGACTCGTCGAGCCCGGGCACCGGGTTCCATGGGTCTAACAAGCCCCCAGCTCATCTCGCCGTCTTCGGCTGTTTCACGTGTAGAGGACAATATCCCGCTTTATAAATAGGATCCTAGGTGAGTGGACCTTATATGCCTATGGACCTTACTTTGCAAGATGTGTAGAACGAATACACACTGCCGAATAGGCTTGGAGTCATGTGTTCATATAATGTGTAGCCGGTGCTTGTGGAATATTGCGCCGGGACTTCGGGGGCGTTTTAAAGTTATGGATTGATGAGCTGGGAACACTTGGGGCTTTATTCAGCCACAAGCGAACTGTGGCTTCGTGCGATGCCAATGATATGTGATTATCTCCAACGCAATATGACCTGTCCAGCAATGTGCTACAAGGACCGGTCTCTGCTAAGAAAAGATGACAAATAGTTTACTAAGGCAAGCATCAAGCCCCGGAGTCGATTTTCGAGCGATTCTCTTTTACTGGTCCATTCACATCTTCGAAACATGGCTTTCTCCTCGTCCATAGGTGCGAAGCATGTATCAGTTGCAAGCCCAGCGGTTCTTGCCACTCCAACAACACTTGAATATCAGCACTCCAAGGATGCGTATCACTTCTTATGACGATTGAGCTGTAATACAATAGTAGTACAGTGACGTTGTGGATGAACTCGTTGTCACCAATGCCCTGACTGCCAAGAGGGAACGTAAACAGAGCCGCTTCGCCGTCGGCTACACCGCTCTAACGCGCTCGTGACCGGCTTTCTGCCGGCAAAAACAGCCTGGGTTCATTTTGCGAGATGACCTCACTCTGAGCATTACCTCTCATTTCACCAATCTGCGATCTTAAAATACAATGACACCAGAAGTCGAAGACCATCCATCCGAGCCTCTTTTCCGTCCCGCGAAAAAGCGCAAGTTCGCGCGACGACGTGCTGATCATGACGCCGACGATGCCGATACCGATGCCGATCCTGCTGTCGCAAACATTCAGAAAGACAACACTGCTCCAGCACAACCGTCAAGCAGCCAAATAAGACGCCCACGCACTGCGCGCAAAGGTGGAATTGGCTTTTCTACCAAATCACATCTCGGAGACGATCATGGCCAGCAACTTGCACTGCGGCCAACCGGAGACCCGGAGGAGGACAAGAAACGCGCCATAAATGCGCGCTTTACGGGGTATACCGGCCAAGGGGACGATGTTGACAAACACATGTACGAACCTCTTCCTGCAACCGAATCCCAGCGCCGAGTGGTATGGACTAACAAGATAAGGATGGCCTACATAGATTCCGAAATGGCTAAACGCTTCCAGCCCCATGCACAAGCGCAAAACCAAGACTCCAACCTGTCACAACTAAAGGATGTTGCTGTGGGGCAGCCGATCCATGCGCAGCAACAACGTGAGCCTGCATCTCTCGGGAGACTTCATGAAATCGACCTCGGCCACGAAGCAACCTTGCGTAATATTGCGCGGACAGAAGCGGCGACTCGGAAGCTGGCTGGCGATGAAGATGTGCCTGTTGGAGACCTTCCTGCGGAAGCAGGTCGCTCAGCCTCAGGTGGCAAGTCAAGGCGCAATCATAAACAGCGAACCGATGCCGATATTGAGAGAGATCGTCTCGTGGAGGAGGTACTACGGGAGAGTAAATGTGAGTTCCTTTTGGAAAATGGTTCATATCGAGCACTCGCTAACCCAATCTCTTAGTGGATGTGTATGATGACTACGAGGACGATGCCCAAATTGATGATTCACAAGCTGCCGATGACCGAGTCGCTGAGCAATTCCGGCGAGATTTCATGGATGCCATGCAGTCTCGTCGTCGGCTTCGCGCTACCAAGCCAGCTGCGAAGGATGAAGGTCCTAAGGGCCCAAAGCTGGGAGGCAGTCGCAGCGCGAGAGCCGCTATGCGCGAAACACAACCCGGCAAGAAATGACCTTCCAATGAGGGAACTGCCTTTGCTATCCTCAAGCAGAAGCGTATCCTTCGCAATGATTCTACGCCATGTCTTTTTCTTTTTTCAAATGCATAAGATACCATAGTGATATTCATACCATCATTTAAGTCCTTCAGGAACACACCGTAATTACTTTTCTCAAGCTCTTAAGACAACTTTTGGAATATGTATGTCCCATAAGCTTCTATGCAACGGCCTTCTAACCTCGGAATCGTTAATCCAACTCAAAATCTTGGATTTTATGTTGGCTGGGCAGTGATATTTCCGAAATATATCCATGTCTTCTGCGAACAATATAGTAAATGCGAAGAGAATTTCTTGACGATTTCAGCGTTAGACCCCACAGTCACACGGCTTGGTGATATTACTTTTACATGACTTTCATTTTCTATCGTCAGATCAATATTCTGCGCAGGTATGTAGCCATTGCAGCACAATCCCAGCAGTTCTTTGCTGCTTTCCCCAATTCTGATATGATTAGTCAGTGCTGACATAATGCCCATCAGCGTTCCAACATCGGAACGACCAAAGCTACTGCACCAAAAAGGTTCGCCCTTCTCCCCATCTTCAACAAGTCCCTCTGATTGCCTGTCAGAACCGCGTGGTCGCGTTCTGGTTTATCCCTTTTACATTGATATTGTCGCATGATACCCCTACAGCTCCAATTCGCTTTCTAAACACCACGGCGCAACTCTCGCAATGAACCCTTCCAACCCACCTCAAGCCGCAGAGTACGGTGGAGGTACGTGATCCAACATTTTACAATTGGCTGACTACGGTCGCTGCTTGGCTTATCTGTATTGAATGAAATGCTAACGCGTTCACAGATGAGGTCTCCGCTATCGTCCTAGACCCCGGTTATTCAACCACTCGAGCTGGCTTTGCTGGTGAAGATGCCCCCAAGTCACTGATCCCCACATACTATGGAAAATACAATGCCGACGGACAGGAGAAGCTTGTCTACGGCGACGACGTGTTTGTTACCCCGCGCCCGGGCCTCTCCGTCTACAACCCGCTCAACAAGGATGGCATCGTCGAAGATTGGGATATGGCAGAGAAGGTGTGGGAACATTCATTCATGTCCCGCCTCACCGGTACGAAAGCGGGAAACCCTTACCAGAATGGGTTGAACGATGTCGCGAGCGACGAGCTCCCCGCAGAGATGGAGGTCGAGTCAGACGAGAAGCCTCTATCCGATAGCCCATTGTTGATGACAGAGCCTGGGTGGAACCCGGCAAAGGCGCGTGAAAAGACCATTGAGATCGCGATGGAGAAGTGGGATACTCCGGCTTTCTATCTCGCGCGCACTGGTGTTCTTGCTTCGTGAGTATCACGTCCCGTCGCGATGGGGTAGCAGATCCACTGACCGAACACTACAGATTTGCATCCGGCAAGGCCTCCGCTCTTGTTATTGATATCGGCGCTTCCAACATCTCCGTTACCCCGGTCCACGATGGCATGATCCTGAAGCGCGGCGTGCAACACTCCCCGCTCGGCGGTGATTACATCTCGTCGCAGATCAGCGCATTGTTCAAATCCAACTCCCCCCAACCGATCACCATCACACCTCACTACCTTATCAGCTCGAAGTCTGCCGTTGAAGCCGGCCAAGCGCCTCAAGCGAAATACAAGACCTTCCCGGCCGACAAGGCACCCGATGCCTCATACCGCGCTCTTCTGGAGGAGCGCACGCTGGCCGAGTTCAAGGAATGTGTCGTTCAGGTTTGGCCCGGCCCCACCAGACTCTCTGCCCCCGGTCCCAATGGCGTCCCCAACGAAGACATGGCCCGCACTTACCCCGGTCGCCCCTTCGAGTTCCCCGATGGATACAACCAAGTCTTTGGCGTTGATCGTTTCCGCGTTGTCGAATCTCTGTTCGATGCCAAGGCCGCCGTCGCAGACCCCGAGTCACCCTTCCCACCTCCCACTCCCGCCCAGACCCTCCCCGAGCTTGTCAAGGCGTCTTTGGCTGGCGTTGACGTCGATATCCGCCCCCACCTGTTGGCCAATGTGGTTGTGACCGGTGGATCTAGCTTGCTTTACGGTTTCACCGAGCGTCTGAACCACGAATTGATGCAGATGTTCCCCGGCCCCAGAGTTCGCGTCACCGCTGCTGGAAACACTTCCGAGCGCCGCTTCGGTTCCTGGATTGGAGGAAGTATCCTGGCCAGTCTGGGCACTTTCCACCAGATGTGGATCTCCAAGAAGGAGTATGATGAGCACGGGCCGAACATTGTTGAGAAGCGCTGCAAATAATTTGGATGTGCCAGTGCTTTTTGATACGGTTTTTGGGTTGCTATTTACGGGCGTTATTGCGCTAACTTGGATGCTTTGAAAGGGGTCTTTGAGCCACTCTAGATCTGGCCTGTCTGCAAGGAAGGACCTACAAAACTGATCTTAGATATTTTGTGTACGACTAATGCCACTTGAGTTCTCGATGTTCTTTGAGAATGATCCGTCTGCCAGTGTTCAGTGACGTAGGGGTTGATCTACATTGTACATATAGACACAGCTCTGGCGCCGAGTTTAAAGGCCACAGCCTGAAACGTACGAAAAGCATATGACCCTGGTCAGACTTCTCTGAAATTCGATGCATAGCAGAACACAAGACATGGATGGGAGAAGTCCATTGGTGGCTTTTTACTTTGTGTGTTGGCTGCCAACGCATCAATGCAGGTGGTCCGTGTTTCATTTATCTACACATTCAATCCCCATTCTCACCTCCCCCATTCCAAGGCTCATTGCCAAATTGACTACTGAAATACTGGAATACTGAAATACCGAGAAAATGGAATATCCACGCAAATACCCAAAACCGAATACCAACAGCGCACATGACCATTAACATACATGGAATCCCAGCGCGGAAAACAAACTACATCGTCAACGTCGTTACATCCGAGGCTGCGGGCTAAACACGCTAGAGTCTAAGGACATGAACATGAACACAAAACACGCGACCAGCATCAAAGGGGATATCATGAGTCACTGACAGCTTCACCAGATTCGTTCATCACAGGTTCCAGATTCACCGGCTCGCTCGCGCGATGAGCCAGCGGAGGACGGCATCCAGGTTGGTCTCTTCTTTGGCGCTGATGCCATAACAGCTCACCTCGCGGTGGGTGACGGATTTCAAATCCATGGACTCGATGATCTCGTCTACGGACAGCTTGTCCGGAAGGTCCGACTTGTTGCCCAGGACCAGGAGGGGAATGTTTTCCAGCGTGGGCTTCTTCATCAGATCATGGAGCTCCTCTGTTGCTACGGGGAGCGCGGCACGGTCTGCGGCGTCCACGATGTATCTGTGGGGGTTAGCGGGCGGGTGGACGGGGGTATCGAAGGCACTTACACGATCGCATTGACACCTCGACAATACCGCTCCCACATCGGGCGGAATCGAGGCTGGCCGCCCAAGTCCCAGCTGGGATGGATTAGCGACGGGGTTCAGGGTTCAGAGTTCAGAGTTCAGAGTTCAGAGTTCAGGGTCTACGATTCAGGCAGGGGCAAAGGAAGGAAAAGAAAACATACCATTTCAGAGTCACATGGCCTTTCTGGACTCGTTTCGTGTTGAAGCCGATTGTCGGGATGGAGCTGGAAGTTCGTCAGGTCAGGAGAGGCCGATGAGGTCATATTTCAACTTACTCGATAGTGAACTCCCCACCCTACCGACGCGGTCAGCACGAATCGGATACACACACAGACACAGAACTTACCGCCAGCACACGCAGCAGGGATGACTTCCCGGCGTTCTGGAGCCCGATCATGGTGACATCCATCTCGGTGGCCCTGCATGGAGCGTTAGCAAGGCGGGGACGGGCCGACGAACATGCGGCCCACTTACCAGAACATCCTGAGAAGCCAGTCGTAGATGGTGCGGAAGATGCCGGCCATGATGAAAATAGATTGTAAATAAGAAGAACCGAAGAACCCAGCTGCCAGCAGCGGAGAGGCCTGAGGCTGAGGAGTGGAAGAGGCTGACGAAAAAAAAGCTCAGGGTGGGGTCCAAACGGAAGGTGAAGAGACCGTTTCGACAAAAAGCAACTACACACCGTCAAATCCGCTTTGCGCTGTGCCTTCTTTTTTCTTTTTCTTTTTTGCCGTTCTCCCTTTTACCTTTAAGGGGCAGATGTCAACTATATCTGGAGATCTACGTGTACACATGACCTAGGGCGCTTAGGCTCCGACCTCATAAGAGAGGGGTGTTGTGCAGCCGTGGCGTAGTGACATTTCCACATCCTGCGGAATTTTACACCTTGATCCAGACGGACAATGAGCCTCAAGAATTTGAGAAACAATCAGAGACCATCACTGAGACTCCGGTCGATTCCTACACCGCTTGGAAGGGGGTGTTCTGGTTCGGCCACTTCTTGATACGCCCAGAGACGTCACATCCAAGACCCGGAGAATTCTGAGAGCTTGGTGACTCATAAGCGAATAACAGGAACCAACCATCGCCACAGGAAGAAATCCCAGGGGCTGAGTGGTGGGGAGTTGACGTTTCCCCAATACCCGTGGGAAACCTAGAAGCAAGATCTCGGCACGAGCTTCATAACCCGAATAGGATGCCATACCATTCTGAGATCAGTCCCACGGCTGTGAATGTGGACAGTCTGCGGGGTAGACTATGAAGACATCTCTGCACACTCTACCGACCACAGAATGCTGCGAGGCATAACTACAATACTCGTATGGGGAGAGGCTATGTCTCAGGCGTGCATGCAGCTTTGACTGCGCACAGAGGAGAAATCCACTTTGATCGAGATTTAGGGAGAGCCTTGTCTAGTATGGACATCTGGATGACTGAGATCTGACTTGCATCGACATGTTCTAGACAGCCTTCCAACGTCTATTGTGCCCAGGTAGCGGATAGTCAAACGCCCTGGTGACTTGATTGGCCATACAGGGATTCCACCCCGTTGGTCTTGTAAGATAGATATTGCTCTGAACAAAGAGGTTCAAACACAAAGTAGGAATAAGTGTATTGCTGAACTGAAGGAAGAGTGTTAGCGAGTGTAGACGATATCCACACGGATCTAGAGATGGCTGCCTCGACACCTCAGGCATATTTCCATATCACCACGTGATGATAGCAGTCCGGCTCCACCCTCGAAAAATTTCCCCAAGCAGAACGGATGCTGCTCATTCTTGTCTGGCAGCTGCCATTGTCGGTTCATTCCCCTCGGTATTGTGGCTGATATAATTACGGGAGGCCGAGGAATTTACCTGGGACTGTGATCCTACCTGATTGACGCTCACCGTCTCATATACTGCCCCGTTCGACGCAATTTCTTTTTTTCCTATACCGCATCAGTGAACCTGAGAGCTGCACGTTCCCAACATGGCGCCCGCAGCCACCGATACCCAGTGGTCGGTCGAATACGACACCCTGCGACGAGAGAATCTGTTCCAGAACCCCCCCACAGATCACACAGCCTACCCTTCGCTGGCCGAGTCGATCAAGCCGCATATCGATTCTTTCAATGCTCTCTTCGAAGATAGCAAGATCTTGGAGGCCGGATTGAGGGACATTGGTACCAAGACTTTCCTCGATGGCGAGCTCGAGACATTCGAGCAGAAGAAGGCCCGCCAATCCGAAGGCCTCCGCGCACCGAAGCGGAACCGCTTGAATGTTCGCGTCCGTGAAATCTTCCTCGAGAAGCCCATGCTGCCGCCCACAAACAAGCACGCCACCACCAACCGTGATATCTACCCATCAGAATGCCGAGAGCGCCATGCGACATACCGTGGAAAGCTCAAGGCTCGTCTCGAGTGGCAGGTCAACAACGGAGACTGGATGGAGTCTGTCCGCGAGTTGGGTAATGTGCCCATCATGGTGCGCACCAACAGGTGCCACCTCGAGAAGGCCACTCCCAATGAGCTTGTGCGACACAATGAGGAGTCCGAGGAGCTGGGCGGTTTCTACATTGTCAACGGTAACGAGAAGCTCATTCGTATGCTGGTTGTCGGCAAGCGAAACTTCCCCATGTCCATCATCCGTGGATCTTTCGTGAAGCGTGGTCACACCTACACCAAGTTCGGTGTGCAAATACGCTCCGTTCGTCCTGATCAGACATCGCAGACTAACGTCTTGCACTACCTCTCCGATGGAAACGTCACTTTCCGTTTCTCATGGCGCAAGAACGAGTACCTCATTCCCGTTATGATGATTCTCAAGGCTCTCGCTGAGACCAACGACCGCGAGATCTTCGAGGCCATTGTTGGTGGTGTCGCCTCCAAGGGAATGAGCAACACTTTCGTCACGGACCGCGTTGAGCTCCTCCTGAGAACCTACCACGCCTACCAGAAGCACAGCAAGTACGATTGCCGATCTCACCTGGGCAAGGCTTTCCGCCCTGTGCTCGGTGTCCCCGCTGACATGCCCGACGAAGAAGTCGGCACTGAGTTCCTCCGCAAGGTGGTGCTTCCTCATCTCGGAAACGAGAATGTCACCGAGACCCAAGATTGGGACAAGTTCAAGCTGATCACCTTCATGATCCGCAAGCTGTACTCCACAGTCGCAGGAGACTGTGCCCCCGACAACCCCGATGCCGTTTCCAACCAGGAAATCCTGCTTGGTGGATTCCTTTACGGAATGATTCTCAAGGAACGTATTGAGGAATGGCTCCGATCTCTTGGCCCCCTCGCCAGAGACTGGACAATGCGTACCAACGGTGGCAAGTTTACCGATGAGGCTTTCGATCGTGACTTCTTGGGCAGAATTGTCAAGAGATCCAACGAAAACATCGGTAACGCACTCGAATACTTCCTCTCCACCGGTAACTTGGTCAGTCCCACGGGTCTCGATTTGCAGCAAACCTCCGGTTACACCGTCATTGCTGAAAAGATTAACTTCTACCGATTCATCTCTCACTTCCGCATGATTCACCGTGGTAGTTTCTTCGCCCAGCTCAAGACTACAACTGTCCGTAAGCTGCTTCCAGAGAGTTGGGGTTTCCTTTGCCCCGTTCACACTCCTGATGGATCGCCTTGCGGTCTGCTCAACCACTTGTCTCACAAGTGTTTGATCTCTACGGATAACTTGGATGTCTCTCACATTCCTCGAACTTTGGTTCAGCTCGGTGTCCGCTCTGAGTCCTCTGTGGCACTGGATGAGAGCGTTGTCGTCCAACTCGATGGTCGTATCATTGGTTACTGTTCACCGAAGCAGGCACGGCGAATCGCCGATACCATCCGTTACTGGAAGGTTGAGGGCATGAACAACATTCCCCGCGAGCTGGAGGTCGGATACATCCCCAACTCCAGCGGTGGTCAATACCCCGGTGTCTACATGTTCTCCCAGTCAGCGAGAATGTACCGTCCCGTCAAGTACTTGGCGTCTGACAAGCTCGACTACGTTGGTCCCTTCGAGCAGCCCTTCATGGAGATTGCTTGTGTGGAGTCCGACCTGATGCCCGGTATTTCCACACACATCGAGTTCTCCCCTACGAACATCCTCTCCATCGTCGCCAACATGACCCCCTTCTCCGACTACAACCAATCTCCTCGTAACATGTACCAGTGCCAGATGAGCAAGCAGACCATGGGTACTCCCGGTACCTCCATCGCACACCGTACAGACAACAAGCTGTACCGCATCCAAACCGGTCAAACCCCCATCGTTCGTCCTCCTCTCTACAACGCCTACGGTCTGGACAACTTCCCCAACGGCATGAACGCCGTGGTGGCCATCATCTCTTATACCGGTTACGACATGGACGACGCTATGATTATCAACAAGTCCGCCCACGAACGTGGCTTCGGTCACGGTACCGTCTACAAGACCAAGGTCCACACCCTCACCGAGAACGACACCAAGCGCAACAAGTCCAAGCGCGATGTCACCAAGCTGTTTGGATTCGCCCCCGGCGACGAGATCAAGGACCAGGTGCGCAACGTCATCGACGAAGATGGAATGCCGCACATTGGCGCCCGAGTCAAGGAAGGTGATAAGATCGCCGCCTGGCACAATGTCCGCTTCGACCCTGGCTCTGACCGCTACGTCAACGTCGACGGCGTCACCCACTACATGAAGTACAAGGATGCCGAAGAAGGTTACATCGAAAGCATCCGCATCATGGGTTCCGAGACTGGTAACGAGCCTGCCCAGTCTCTCAGTGTCAAGTACCGCATTCCCCGAAAGCCCGTTATCGGTGATAAGTTCTCTTCTCGTCACGGTCAGAAGGGTGTTTTGTCGCAGCTTTGGCCCGCAACCGATATGCCTTTCTCCGAGAGCGGCATGCAGCCCGATCTGATTATCAACCCTCACGCTTTCCCCTCTCGTAAGTTTTACCCACTCCAGTCTCAATGTAAACACCCCCCTCTGACAAATAACAGGTATGACCATCGCCCAGATGATCGAGTCCATGGCCGGCAAAGCAGGCGCCATGCACGGTCTCCCTCAGGACTGCACGCCCTTCCAATTCTCAGAAGAAAACACCGCCACCGACTACTTCGGCGAGCAACTCAAGAAGGCCGGCTACAACTACTACGGCAACGAGCCCCTCTACTCCGGCATCACAGGCCGCGAGTTCTCCGCCGACATCTACATGGGTCTCGTCTACTACCAGCGTCTGCGTCACATGGTGAACGACAAGTTCCAAGTGCGTACAACCGGTCCCGTGAACGCCCTGACCGGCCAACCCGTCAAGGGTCGTGCAAAGGGTGGTGGTATCCGTGTCGGAGAGATGGAGCGTGATTCTCTCATCGCCCACGGCGCCGCCTTCCTCCTCCAAGATCGTCTCATGAACTGCTCCGACGCCCAGCACACCTGGATCTGTCGCTGCTGTGGCTCGTTCCTGTCTACGCAGGTTGCGGTCTCGGGATCGTCGCGCTCCCGGGCTGCTGTTAACCCCGGCGCTATTGCTGCTGCTGCGAAGGCTGCTCCGAACCAGCAGGGTAATCCTCATGCTGCTGGTGCGGTTGGTGCTCTTGGTGGTATGAATGGTATTGTGCGTTGTCGTCGCTGTGCGCGCGAGGCTACCTTTGATGACTCCCGTGCTGAGGTTTGGGAGGATGGTAATGGAAGTCGCTATGTTGGCGGTGATGATGTTACTATCGTTGCTGTGCCTGGTGTTCTTCGTTACCTTGATGTTGAGCTGGCTGCCATGGGTATCCGCATGAAGTTCTGGGTTGATAATTGATGGTGATTTCTGGGGGACTGAAAAGTTGTTTTTTTGTGCAATGTCATAGGTGGCGCATATTGGTTTAATGATCGACCTGAGCTGTTTGTTTTTAGATTTCCTTTGCAAATATTCTTTCTTGTACGGACATCGTTCTATGGCAGAATATAAGTGTTGAACAAAATGGTTTCCAGAAGTAGAGATGCAATTGTACAGCTATAAGTACTGCGGCTGTTGAATATCAAACAGATCCATCACCCTTGAGTTCTTCCTGCACAAGACCTGTCTTTGCAGCGGGGAATTCTCGAGTGCGCACCTTGTTCTCAAACAAGATGTCCAACTCCGCGTAAGAGCGACCCTTCGGCTCAGGCAGTCTAAAGAAAGACCAGACCAGACAGGCAATGCAAAGTCCACCCCAGAAGAACCCAGACTTCCCTCTCCAGTTCCACGCATCCACATTCAACATATAAGGAATGATAATGCCCGTCACCAAATTCAGCACATTATACACATTTCGCGCCAGCACAACCGACTTGATCCTCAGTCTCGAAGACGGAATCTCCGAAACCAGCGAGAAACAAACCGGACCAACCGTCGAATCATAGACAAAAGTATACACCAACAACATCGACCCAGTAGCCCAAGAGATAGCCGACGTCGACGGCGCAATCGACACAAACCCAATAACAAGCAGCACAACAGTCAACAACATCAATCCACCGACATACAGCGTCCGACGCCCAAAGTACGTCATAAGAACCCACGAAGAAAGCGTCCCCACAACCCCAAGCGCATACTGCGCCAAGGACATCGTGAAAGATTGCGAAATAGCCAGTCCGGCCCGCTGATAGAAAACAGTCGAATAACCCATCAGACCAGCGCCACACAGACTCTGCGCAGCCCAGACACAGCACACGATCTCCGTGCGACGCAGGTCCGTCCCCCGGAAACAATCCAGGTACGTGGTGCCTGTCTCGACGCGCTTTTCAAGCGAGTTCGTATAAACAATCATGGAAACGGTTTCCTCGGGGTCGAAGCCTGGTGTTGCGCGGGTGAGGCGTTTGACGGCTTTGACGGCGTCTTCGCGTCTATCTTTGCGGACTAGCCACCATGGGCTTTCGGGCGCGAAGTACACGCCTATGAAAATGGGGACTGGCCAGACCCATTGGATGGCGAAGGGGATCCGATAGGCCCATTGGTCTGAGCGCTCTGCTAGGCCTTTTAGTACGCCTGAGGCGATGAGCTGTCCGAAGACCCAGCATAGGTTGACGTAGGTTGTTAGATAGGCGCGCAGCGCGACGGGGCATACTTCTGAGGCGTAGGTGACTGTGAGCGTCTGATATACGCCTAGCGGGATACCCATAAGCAGCTCGCCGGCTATGAGGGTCTGGACGTTCGGAGCGAAGAAGAGGATGAAGATGAAGCCGACTGTTGCGGCGAGACAGACCATTAGGGTTCTGCGGTAGCCGAAGCGCTCGGAGACAAGACCGTTTATGAAGAGGCCGATGATTTGGCCGCAGGACATGGCTTGCGTGAGACCCGCTTGCCACGATGCAGCTAGGCCGTACTCTCCGTCGGACATTTGTTGACCGTATTTCTCGTTGAAGGCTGGGAAGCCGAAGAACGAGCCCATGAGGACAACGTCGTATCCTTCCATGATGATTGCGCATGAGAGGAGCAGAGACCACGCTACCGCTTTGGGATACAGTTTGAGAGCCTGCCAGGGGGTCATGTTGTGTTCTTTGTCGATTGCAGCGTGGGCTTCGGTGCTGGTCTTCAGATCGGAGTGGGCTGGAAGGCCATGGCCCTCCGAGGCCATTGAGTCATGCGTCTCAACATGCTCTGCCATGGCGAGTTTCTCGGTCATTACTGCAGCGGAAGAGTATGAGGGGTACTCTGCTCGGTGTGAACAGACTGCATGGAAGCAGGGTGTTCATGGTGTGGGCGAGGGAGATTATATACATGTGTAACGGATAAAACAGACCATCTAAAGCGAAGATGAAGCCAGGGTTCCATTGGACGGCCCGACCGTGTTCCTTCAAGCGAGGCCGGTGGCGTGGACAGAGTTTCCCCGGATTCTGTGTTGATCAACTTGCAGTCCCCGGACTCTCAGGGGGCACAGTGATTGGACTGATGTCGGGCCTTGAGAAGTCAGGCAATATCACATGTGCTCTAATGTGCAAGTGCCCTTTTGTTTCATGTCTGGCCATTTCGTCTAGGGCTCTCATTCTCCCCGTTGTGGTTAGTGAAGTTGCAAGGGGAAGAGGCGGAGTGATTGGTGTGCAGTCGGCCCGACATCGCCATTTCCCCTCTTTTTTGGCCGTCCACGGATCTTTTTGATTCAACGTACAAACGTTTTGCATAAGCAAATTTGATATTGAATGAGAGGGACTGAAGAGCAGAATGTCGTCCAACATGACCCCGCATGCAGAGTGGAACAGAATATGTCGCCAATCTGTCGCCAATACCTCTCGGTCCGACATTGGATCAATCAGAACAGCCCTACATGAATCGCGCAGGAATCTGGACTCGATCGTCGAAAGATAGCGCATGGGTCGTGTCAACTTGGTCACGTTGGGTATATAGTGAGCTTGCCTTTCCCCCCAATTCATTTTGATTCTGCATCTGCTCTTCCCACGATCTATACCATGTCTCCCGCTACAGTGGGTGAAAAGTGGTGGAAAAATTCCATCATCTATCAAATATACCCTGCCAGTTTCAAAGACTCCAACGGTGATGGCATTGGAGATATTAAAGGCATCATCTCCTCGCTGGATTACATCTCAAGTCTGGGTGTGGATGTGATCTGGCTGTGTCCCATGTATGATAGCCCGCAGATTGATATGGGGTATGATGTCTCCGACTACGAGAATGTATATCCTCCCTACGGCACCGTCCAGGACATGGAGGTGCTCATCGAGGCATGTCACCAGCGAGGACTACGCATCATCCTCGACCTGGTGGTAAACCATACCTCGGACCAGCACAAATGGTTCCAAGAATCTCGGTCGTCGAAGACCGATCCCAAGCGGGACTGGTATATTTGGAAACCGGCGAAATACGACGCAAATGGGAAACGCCAGCCGCCTAACAATTGGCGCAGTGTTTTCGGAGGCAGCGCGTGGGAATGGGACGAGAAGACGGAAGAATATTACCTCCATCTGTTCTGTGTTGAGCAACCCGACGTCAACTGGGAGAACGCTGAAACACGCAAGGCAATCTATGAATCTGCCATGGAATTCTGGCTGCGGAAGGGCGTCGATGGTTTCCGTGTCGATACGGTGAACATGTACAGCAAGCATCCCGACTACGCCAACGCCCCGATCTTGGACCCCAAGTCCGACACTCAGCCTGCGTTCTCGTTATTCTGCAATGGTCCTCGGATCCACGAGTACTTGAGCGAGATGAACGAAGTTCTTTCCAAATACGACGCAATGACAGTTGGAGAACTGCCGAATACACATACCCTGGAAGGCGTTCTTCGATACGTCTCCGCCGCCGAGAAGCAATTGAGCATGGTATTCCAATTCGATCTCGTGGACCTCGGCATGGGCAAGGACTACAAGTTCCTGACAACATTCCCAGGCTGGAATCTGCGAGACCTGAAAGCCGCCGTGAAAAGCACACAAGATGTAATCAAAGGCACCGACGCCTGGACGACGGTGTTCATGGAGAACCACGACCAGGGCCGCTCAGTGACTCGATTCGGCTCCGACAAGACACCCGAGCTGAGGGTTCGATCCGCCAAAATGCTTGCCATGATGCAAAGCACGCTTTCGGGAACGCAGTTTATTTATCAAGGACAGGAAATCGGCATGGTGAACGCGCCTAAGGAATGGACCATTGATGAGTACAAAGATATCGACAGCCTCAACTACTATCATATGACGAGTCAAGTGACGAACAAAGACCCAGTCGAGCTGGAAAAGGCTATGGCTTCGCTGCAACATCTCGCTCGTGATCATTCCCGGCTGCCTATGCAGTGGAATGCGGAAGTGAATGGTGGCTTTTCGTCCTCGTTGGATAAGCCATGGATGCGCCCACATGACAACTATCCGGATCTCAATGTGAAGCTTCAAGAAGAGGACGACTCTTCTGTGCTGTCTTTCTGGAAGCAGATGAATCAGCTGCGCAAGCAGTATGCAGACCTCATGGTCTTTGGGGAGTTTGAGATCTTTGATGAAGCTAATCAAAGCGTGTTCACTTTCTCCAAGAAGAGCAAGAGCCAGACTTTGGTTGTCGTTCTTAATTTCTCAGATACAGAACAGGCATTTGAGAGACCTGAAACAGGGAAGGCGGATTGGAAATTGTTAGTTGGCAATGTAGAGGATCCCCAGGATACACTACAGGCGTTTGAGGGACGGGTCTTTTTGGCTTAGTTTTTAGGTATACAGCGATCACCTAGACATGATACATGTCCTTTCAGGCAATTAGATGATAGCATGATAAATTTGCGTTCTACATTTACATTCTTTACTTGCATTCTACATCTACATTCTACTCCTGTAAAACTTTACGTGAGTTTTTATGTCTGAGGACAGGATACCACCCAGTCTGAGACCTTCTAAAGATAATCTATCCCATATCATCTAATACATGAACAGAGGATTGGGGATTGGGGATTCCGGAGGTCTCGCTATACTCCCAAGTTTCAAAGGCAAGGTACTCATTTTGCATGTCTTTCCAAGGTTCACATGCTAACCAATTGACGACTGTCGAGTCCTTTACCCCATGTTTTTAATGCCGCTAATTTAAATTAATCTATTTGGCCTCGAAATAAACCGCCGCGCGGAGGCCAGCCCCGTGCCATACTCAAAAGGCGAATGCCAAGCCTTCGAACATCAAACGCGGGGGAAGACTACAACAGACCGAGTTCAACGTTTTCACTGCGCAAATGACAAGCCCAACCTCTGTATCGCGAGTACCAAAAGCCTGTGAGCCCTGTAACAGACGCAAAGTCCGTTGTAATGGCCAGCAACGATGTCAACAGTGCGAGCACCTCGATCTCCTCTGCACATATAAGGAGAACCGCTCAGCGCGATCAAGAAAACACACTCTTCGCCGCGGTGCTATCATCTCAAATTACAGAAGCGGCACCCCGAAGACGACCTCGTTGATGCCTCTAATTTCGCCAAAAAGCCAACTCCCAACTGCATACTTTGAAAGCCTGCTCCCGGACTATATGTCCTTTGTATACCCATTCAGCCCCATAATTACCGGCCCAGAAGTCCACGCCTCTATTGAAAGAATGGCCGAGAGAGAGCATGCCGCGTTTATCTACGCTTTCACAGCAGTCACCCTCGACCTGACCCGTGCTTCAAAAAGCACTTCCACAACCTCAACCTGCCAAATAGCAGATCTAATGCGCCAATCCGTTGAAACCCAACAACCACTCACAATCGGGATCCGTCCATCCATTATCCGCGCAATGACCAGTATCTTCATCCAGATGTGCGCCATGAGCCTAGGCCACTACGACTTGGGCTTCTTCTACCTCCGCGAAGCAATCAGCATGATCCACATGCTCCGCATAACCGACAAGTCCGCCCTCGCGGGTCTCGACGCCTCAGAACGAGCCCGTCGTCAGCGTCTCTACTGGCAATGCTTCATCCACGAGCGCTTCATGTCAATAGTCAATTTCTCGCCGGTCACGCTGCCCCCGATAGAATATCCAGAAGAAGATCCCACGGCGTCCGTATCGCTGGAGATCCAGCGAGGGTGGACGCAAGTAATCAAGACATTCTGCATGCTCGACGGGAGTTTCATAAGTCATTGGATCGGGGATCGATCGCAGGTGACTGCGTCGTGGGTTGAAGGGAAACACCGCGAGTTAGACGATGAACTGTGGGAAGCTGAAGTGTCGATGTTATCGGAGTTGCAGCAGGCGGATCTGGTGATTACGAGACAGTGGATGAGGACGTTGTTATGGCAGATGGCGATGTCGAATTGTCTGCTGAGTTCGCATGCGTCGTGTCCATCGCTGGAGTTGGAGATGCCTTTGACATTGTCTAGTCAGTTGAGGCAGTTTCTGACGAAGATCTCGCAGAATACGATTCGGGTGCATGGATCGTCGATGATTAGCAAGTTGCTGGAGGTTATTAATACGATTGCTGATGTGGTGATTCATGTGCCGCAGGCGACGACGGAGGAGACGACGGAGAGGATTGATGATATTGTGTTTATGCAGAGTGTGGTGTTTTCGTTTCATAATTTGCAGGCTATGTCGAAGAATATTCTGCTGGATAAGTTTCGGTTGATTCAGGGGAGGTTTCCGCATATCGAAGTTGCTACGCAGTTGGCGGTTTAATTTGGGTACTTCCCTGGATGGTCCTTTGCCCTGTTTAACGAATGATATACAGATCGCAACAGAGGACGGCATTAATGCTACATCGAATCCCCGCACAGGGGTTCGTCACCCTTGAAAGTGGATAGCTTCCTTCCAAGCATTACATCAGGTTTACTGTCATGTTGGACCCAAAACACATTCCAGACATATCAATATGAATATTACACTTTCAACCCTCCGTGCCCATTTACAGGGCAGACGTCACGTTGGAGAACTCTCCCTTCTCCAGCTTAGTCTTCCAGAAGATCGGGTTCATGTCATCGAATCCGTGGTGCACCCATCCTTCTTCCTTGACGTGGTACAGGTTAATGAAACCACCGGAGTAAGCATCGCGATGCATGGCAGCCAGAATAGCTCGGCGACCGAGGTTCAATGCCTCCTCCTCGGTCAGATCGTACTTGTACTCGGCGTCCAGCACACCGTAAGCGAAAGTTTGACCGGATCCAACACAGAACAGGTTACCGGGGAGGCGGGTGCCGTCGGAATCGATGTAGTAGAGGGCGGGTCCTTCTTGGGGCGTCATCTGGATATTGTCAGTCTTTGCAACACGCAGCCATGGAATGCAGAACATACTCCTGCTAACATAGTTCCCATGCTGAGTCCGTATCCCTTGTAGGCGTAGGTGAGGTTGGCGAGGATCTTGGAAGCGGCCGCAACAGTGATACGGCGCTTGTGTCGAATTTCTAAAGATAATCAGCAACGGCCTATCAAGCGGGCCATTTGGCTCAAGTGAACAAATCACATACCATGCAGAGTGCACTGCTGGCTCAGATAACGCAGCCAATATTGACAATCCTGGATTCATCGTCAGTAACCGGCCCCCATCACATCAGCCCAAGCTAGTTCAAACTCACGGCTGCACCACCGGCCATCGTTCCCAGAAGACCTGGTGTGGGCTTATCCGACTTCTTGTCCTCGCCACGACTCAATCGCGACACGGGAATGACCTTCTTGACTGTTTGACTGGCAATCCAGTTGCCGGCTGTTGCTCGTGAATCGGTGCACACAATCTATTCCAATCAGCTCATATCCTCCAGTGTCGACGATTTGCCTTGCGAGCAAAGATGAGATGAACGTACGATACCTCCCTGGAATCTGAAGGCGAGGGTTGTGGTTCCGTGGGCAAGCTTGATGGGACAGCTAGGGTTTGAGTGGTCGTCGGTCATGGCACGCAGGAAGGCAGAGTGCTAGAATAACATGTGGTTAGTTCGGTTTTCTCTTGCATCTCCCAGAACAGGTCTCGAGCTGGTGGTCGCTGGTGGTCCTCTGAAATGGCGGCGCAAGTTGGGTTGACGTCAAGACAGATGCATCTCCCCCAGCGAGCCACCATCCAATTCAAAACAAATTCATTTCCGGTCTCAAGAGAAACTCACGTTGTCAACAGGAGGAAGGCTGAACTTCAGCGAGAGTGGAGGGACGCTCGCAGTGAGGTCCTGCTGCTCTTCCTCGTACATCTCATTGTGCTGAGGGCGGGAGTATTGGGCGACAAGCTTATCCATGATGCGCCAGATGGAGATATAGCAAGAAGAGGGAATTAAATGTGCTGGATAGACGGGGAAGGGATTGTGGTGAGATAGACAAGTGATGAGTGAAGCTCCGCTGGAGCTCGGGTTTCCGCGTCACTCTGGCGCCTGCGGGTCACGTGCTGATTATCATCATTGAAAGGAAAAGAAGAAAAACCACCAATTAAGACATTAATTCAATAACAACCTAAACGACTTATAATACAAAATCTGCATATTTCCCGAGTTCCAACTCCGTTGTCGTTTCAGTACCAACGCCATTTGCAGAAGCGCATGCACCGAGAGGTGCCCAATTTGGATTGCTGGGAATCGAGTTTACACGAACAAGCTACGATATGTGCTGAACGATCCAAGCGAAACCGACATTCCTTGACAAAGATCGCAATGATCACGCGGCGGGCTCAACCAACATCTTAGCCGGGGGCGCACCGCTCTCCACCGGGGCAGTGACATTGTTGGTCTCGATCGCAGAGGCGTCATCCAAAACATCGGAGTCGTGCTCTTCCACGTCGTTCAGTCCGTTGATCCCGTTAACATGACCAGAGTGGCTGATGCCATTGACGCGAGTTGGGGACCCACGGTCGGCGGCTGAGGTGATGGGCTCAACAGTGGACTCCCATCCGCGGAGATCGTTCTCGGCATCCTCGAGGACCTGGCGAGCCTCAAACTCGTGCTCGTATGCTTGGCGTGCATCACCCGGGACAACGGGGCTGTCATCAATGAAGTTGAGCAGGCGACGAGAATGGCGGGCCAAGATAGCCTGCTTCTCAGCGCGCTCGATAACGGCCGCAAGATGAATGTCATAAGCCTCCTTCAGTTTTTGCCGAGTCTGCAGAGAAATGGACCGGTTAGTAAATTTGTACTGAGTTTCTAAGGGTGCCACCAGTATCGAAAAAGACGGGGAAACGTACGATATTAGACAGCTGCGCCTCAGCAACCAAGTTCTGGGCCTCAGCCCGGACCAACTCGTGCTCCAAAGTGACAAGACGCGCACTAGACGGATCCTTGTATTTGAGCTTGGCGATCTCATCTGTCACCTTCTGGCGCTGATCGCGCGACGGCTGAACCGAAGCTTCCATGTTGCGGATCTGCTTCAGGATACCACGGTAGTCCTCGAGGTTCTGCGCGAAGACGTCTTCCTGCTCACCCATCTCGGCGAGCATGACGCCAAGCTTGTCGGAGATGTCAGAGATGTTGTCATCATCTGTAGCTTCACCCCACTCGGAGAGCTGCGCAGCGATGGAAGTGCGCTCACGACCGGCGGCTTCGTGGGCACCGATGGCGGAGTTCTCGCTCTTGATCAACTTGGTCATCTTCTTGCTCAGCTCGGGCGCCTGCATTCCACGGAAAGTTGAAATGCTGAACCGGTGGCGGTTCGCGGGCGGCTCTTTGCGCGAGCGGAATGAGAGGTTGCGGTTCCTATAGTTCGGTGAGCGATGCTGACTTCCAGATATGGGGATATCGTACATTATGTAAATAGGGTATAGAAAGCCAGAGAGCTTTAGAATAAAAAAAGGTAGAATGTAGTTAAAGAAAACTCGAACAAGAGCGAAGAGGAGTGATAAGAGGAGCGCCTTCCTATAGATGACGCTGGTCCAAACCCTATTCCCGCGAGGAACCGCACGCCGGTTGACGTCATGACAGCTATAGCTGCCTCGGTGAGATCACCTTTGCCCTTTCCGGCCAGTATTCCAGGGTTTTGCTGAGAGTATTACGAGTTTTAGGGATTTCAATGTCTATGAAAATTATTAGAAGGTTGGAGCTCATCATCCGCCTTTGCACAACATGCCGGTTGTGATCTACCCGAGTACGCTGCGAGTATAGATATCCTCTCTTCCGAGACTAGTAGGATAAAAGGATAGGAAATTAAACTAGCTGATTTCTAACAAAATATATGCTCCAACATGCATCCATGCAAACTATTTAGGCTTAGAGCCATCGTGGTGAACAGTACCCAGTACAACTCTGAAAGCTCCACCATAGATCAAACCTCTCCAGGATTTCCTGGAGTCCCGCAGATATTTGCTCTGGTGCTATTCACACCATTACAACCCCTGGGAATAAAATGTCTGAATGTCTCACGCAGTGGAGATAAGAGTAGTCAATTTCGCGGGTTGTTCAAGAAGAATCAAAGGCCCGGCAACGACACTGTCCTCGGTCGGAGCATCTTTCTCATCCGCAATATTGACCATAATGATACCGGTATTCAGGTCGAATTGAGCAGGAATCTTGACGTGGCTCGTCTTGGGATTGAACTTCACGCTTTCCTTCTGCAACCCATGATAGAACACAGCGAAGTATTCCTTGTCATCTTCGTATGTGGGTACATTCTTAGGGTCCATGTAAGTGAGGTGCAGATCAGATCCAGGCTTGGCAGTTGTCTGGTTGCCGTAGAACAAAAGTTGGGGCAAGTTCTGACTGGGACTGGGGTATGGCGGGTTCTCGCTGGGACAGCTGCCCGAGACGATGAAGTTGTTTGTGAGATCAAGTACCTGGTTTGCGTAGGGGTAGACTGTGTCTGAGGGTCCTGCGAAAGGACTCGTGTTCCAAACATCGATCAAAGACCAGGTGTTGTGGCGCGATTCCACCTGGCCGATCGCCATCAAGGCAGATTTGGAAACGTTCAGGTCGGCTTGGTTGGAAAGTCCGGTGAGGAAGGCCATGCTGGAGACCTCGAGGTAGGTCTGGAGAACGAGCCAAATTTCGGGGTTGTTGTTGAAGTCATACTCATATTTGCAAGGGCCCGGCTTCACGGAGTTGTTGGAGATCTGTTCCTGGAAAATGCGAACGTGACCAGCTTCGTTGTCTCGCATTTGGACGATTCGCTCGTAGGTGGTGTTGGGCCAACCAAGGGAAGTGAAGTTTGAGGAGGTGAATGCCTCTACTCCAGCTTGGTAAAAGGAGTAGATGGACCATTCGGCAGCCAACAGATTTTGGAAAAGAAGGTCATCTTCTCCGGCGGGACCTGACCCCGTTGCTGGAAGGGCTTTGAGATATTGACTGGCCAATGGTGTCTTCTTGCCGGGGTAGTTGACGAAAAGAGGAGATTCACCAGGAACTGCGGTAATGGCATCTTGCAGACTAGCAGACGATGAGCCTTTGGGGAGGGCAGCAACGACGGGAAGTGTGATTGCCAGAGAGGCGATTGTCGGATTGGAAAAATGCATTTTGGCAAATGCTTGAAAGAGAAAGCTTGGTGGATGATAGACCTGATCTTGGATCGAGAGGCCTTTTATACATGAGCTCTCTAAGAAAATACCTCATTTGTCCTGGATAATACCAAGCATTCAAGGCAAGGCTCCCAAAAGCTTAGCTGAGGCGATGCATGCGTCAGAGTTACTTGCTTGAGATACATCCGAACGCCTTAGGAGGACACACGGTGGACGTCAAAGCCCATAGCCCACGTTTTATCTCGTGTGCACGAATCAAATTGGTTTATGAAGCAAGCCGTGCCATGGTGCAGAAAAGCGAAGATGTACGATGTAGGTAAAGCGGACTGGTAGCCAGATCGGGTAATCGAGTAGTTCTTCGGGGGCTGCAACGCTAAGCCACAATTGAGATTAGTGTATGTGCACTAGCTACGACAGCAGGCCAATCATGCATCTTGAATCCAATGGGGACGATCTACGTGTCCACGCATTCAAGAGCGGGCCCCACAATCTCGTTTTCCCGACACTCTCTGGCCCCCAATGCCAGCGTCTATTTTTAAGCATGGATAGATCATGAAGAAGTAGACAGCGCCTACATTATATCCCGAGCTACCATGACGTCATGTATTCGCCGTCTTCTAGAAGAAAAGAAGGATCTGTGCTCCACTGTTCGGCTGGGCTAGATCAGTACCATGGAGAAATAATTCACGGTCGAAATGATACTAGCTCCCTCCATACTGGACCTTAAAACAACATTTAAGAGCCCACCTGGTACCAAAGAATATCTAATCAAACCCATATTTGCTGCTATCACCTCCTTTTACCACTGACTCGATCAAATTTAGACGTATTAAGCATAATGCCGGGCGTAGAGTACTTTTCTTACAATGATATCATATTGCGCAGAGCCTAGACCTAATACGGTAACCCAGACGTCGCCCCAATAGTAAACCTCCAAGATGCCCAAAGCTCTCATATCGTAGAAAAATAGTAAACAGATACCAACAAAAAGGCTATGGTTGCGACAGCCTCTCATCGCCCCCAATCTCTCGCAGAAGATCAGCGAGGCACTGCATTTTTTTCCACGCCCGTAGTCAACAGAAGCCCTATTTATTACTCTTAATATGTCCTCTTTGCTCTCTATCTTCATCACTCTTCAATCCTATCAATCAAACCAAACCTGAATTACTCCAATCGAGCTACCATGACACAAAATATCGACAAAGCCAAACAGTTCGGCGGTGACTTCTCCAGCCAACAAGGCCCACAGGGTCAAGGCTATTATCCTCAGCAAGGCTCCGGCCCCCTACCCCAAGGTCTTTACCCCGCCATGGTAAGCAAGAGAATCAGAGTGCTTTCACCGCATATTTCTTCCTCCAAAGATGAGGCCAATTAACTAATGCTGAAAAATGTAGCAGCCTCCTGGTTACATGCAGTTTCCTGCCCAAGCTAGCCAGCAAGGCAGTCCTCCCCTATACAACGAGCAGCAATATCCACAAGGCCAGATGCCCGGGCCCTATTTCAGTGGATCTCAACAGAACGTTGGGGTCCCGCCCTATGCACAGCAGCCACAGCAGCAGAACATGCCAATAGGCGCGAATGCCTCGTACTACGGCGCCGTACCTCAGAACCAGTATGGAAATCCAGTTGGTCCTGGTGGCCCAGAAGAAGATAAAGGGCTCGGCTCGACAGTCATCGGTGGTGCTGCTGGTGGTTATGCTGGCCACAAGTTGGGGGGAGGACTTCTGGGGAGTGCGGCTGGAGCGGTGCTCGGAGCTATTGGTATGAATGCAGCAACCCATCAAATGTAAGTCGATCTTTGTCCGATTTTGTCTCTTTCTAGTCGATGGCTGACGCAAGATTTTTCTTCGCTGCACAGAAACGGAAACGGACACGATGACAAAAAGAAACATAAGAAGTCCAAGTGCTGGAAAAGGCGACACGGATGCCATAATCGTCATAGGAGATATTCTAGCTCGAGTAGCTCGAGCGGTTGAATGTGGCGCTGGTGATTTGCCCAGTGGGATCTGGGTGATGAATTCTGTTCTCTTTCTTTTATTTGTTTTTACTGGTTGGACTTGATCAAGGGCGAAACTGGAGTTTTTTTTTACTTTGCATTTGTAACACATGGATAGAGGTTGAATTATTCAAATTTGACGCAGTCAGTCGTTTATTACAGGAAGATCGCAAATTTTAGCACACTCGTATTTTTTTGGTCAAGGCTGTGTTTACTTTTTTAACCTATCGCGAGTATTCGAGTATTTGAAGTTCTTTTTTTTTTTATCTCTGATACTTTTTTCTTCCGGCATCGTTGAACTGACTGAGTATGTTCAAACCAAATTCCACAGGCATGATGCATGGTAACATGGATATTGAGCAAGGAATATCTCGATGATTAGATATTCTTGGCTGTGTGATTCGCTCGTTACTGGGTACTTTACAGAGTTGAGGATATTCTGGAAACACAAGCAAAATACTAGATGGCACATAAATGAATTCAGAATGAGATTGGCATTGGTATAATTAAAAGCAGACATAAACTGCTCTATTAAGTTTGGCGTAGCATCCCGAGCACTTCGACATGCACAACACCCATACATACATGGATATTCAAAAAGGAACTCAGCTATTCAGGACAGTGTTGTCGGCAGGAATCGTCAGATTGGCAATGTAGGCATTCATAGCAGCCCATGTCTCTCCATGCAACACATATGAAGTGTGTCCATCGCCCCGTCGCGTGAGCAGAGTGCTGTTTTTAATCTGCTCCTGCAGTCCATTCGCCCAGATATACGAGCACGACGGATCAAACTGCGAGTTCACAAGCAGCAGACGAGGTGTTCCATGGATATTGGCCTTGCGCTGCTTGTTGACCTGAGGGAAAGGCCATCCGATGCAGCGGTTAAGCCCATAGTCACCGGTACCAACGTGCGGCCACATGGTGCGGACAAGATCTCTCTTGTCTTTGAGGTCCACGAGGGAGGCTTCAGGGTGGTACCAGTCCCCGCAGGTGACTGCGGTACTAGCGAAGGAGCTAGAGGTCGAGCTTGTGGCGATCGAGGTGGAGAGACCAGTGGCATTTCCATTTTTGGCTTCATGGAGGTACTGTCCGAGGTTTGACCAGGTTGCAAGCAGACCGGATTTGACGAATAGTAGTGAGTTCACGTTGTTCTGGATGTCCTCGCCTGTGACGCTCTCGCGGCACCCGCTGATTTTGCATGCTGGTGCAGGAATGGGATGTTTGTTTGCTTGCGCAACCAGGTTGTCGAAGACTCGGAGGACGTCGGATGAGGTACCGTTCAGCGGACAGGACTTGGTTTTGCCGCACCAGTCTGCGAAGCGGACCAGCTCGCTCTCGTAGGTGAATGTTTTGACAGTCAGGTAGGAGATGGGATCGGTGCTGTGGTCCATATTGCCATCGAAAACCATGGTGCGAATGTTCTCAGGGAAGAGTTCCGCGTATGTTTGTCCAATCAATGTTCCATATGACAATCCAATATAGTTGAGCTTGTCCTCGCCCAGCCCCTGACGAATTGCATCCATGTCCTTGGCAACGCTAATTGAATCCATGTGCTTGACCAATGGTCCAGTCATGTTCAGACAGCTCTCTCCGAGCTTCTTGAACTTTTGGGATAACGCGTCAAGCTCGGTTTGAGTTGATGGCCAGCTAGAAACCTTCTGGTTGTAGATTTCTGGATCGCATTTGATTGGAGAACTGAGGCCGACTCCTCGAGGATCGAGTCCAACAATATCGAATCGATCGGTAATGTCTTGACCGAATAAGGTGCTTCCAGCTGCCACATAGATGGCTGCGCTGTCACCCGGACCACCGGGGTTGAATAACAGACTGCCAACTTTTTTCGAGGGCTTGGATGCTTTGTGGCGTAACATCCCAAGTTCGACTTTTGCGCCAGAAGGGTTAGTCCAATCAATTGGCACTTCCATGGTTCCGCAGTCGAACCCAGGTGACCCGATGGGAATTGTGCAATTCGACCATTTGATTGAGGGCGAGTACAAGTTGCTCGGGACAGAACGAGCATCGGCAATGACCAATAGGGTCGAGGCAGCTAGCAGTGGGAAGAGCATCTTGAAGGAACCGTTGACGGCACCGATATTATTTTTTTCTTTCCTCGTGCTAGTGGGGGTGAAAAGAAGAGGGAGAAGCTTGGAGGTTGATACCAAAGGAAAAGAAATAGTTCCTGAAGACATCCAAGGTTTCTGTTTATATACAAACTCGGGGAATGGCCCCCAATTTCCTAAGGCGGAATTTGTGGAGGCATACTCCATAAACTATTCTCAGTTTCCGATGCTCAGCCGCATGAACTAAGCCTCGCTGTGAAATATACGCGGGTGGAGCTTGTTTTGATCTGCGTATCTCCGGTGGATACAACTCCACAGGGCTAGTCCATTTCAAGTAACCGAGTTGTTGGCCCCCGGCTACATACGTGGACGTGCATGATGTCCGAGGGCTATCCAAAATGACGCATCTAACCTCCAAGCGGTATGTCAACCTTGGAGCATCAATAATTTAATGTAATGGCCAGGCGATAAATACTCCAGGGCTTTCCAACGTTAGGTATACATGCATGTAACCAGCATGAAGTACTCTAAATTACTTCTTGCAACAGCGGAAGTTATATGCCACCAATTCACCCAATTACGAAAGAATGCTCAAATCGCTTCATCAAATCTGCCAACTCTCGTTCTGGAAGAGTAGTATAGTCCTCGGAATGACTATTGGGTCCTATTCTTTCAGGGAATAACTCGGGAAAGTAAACAAACCTCACTTGCACCTTTCATGATCTCAATCCGATTTCACATCCGAGGAAATTGGTTGACATTAACGGCATCTTCTGTCAGAGGCCGTTGGTTGCCTGTTTGTTCAGGCTCCCGCGGGCAGTGTAGACTGAGAGCTCTCTCCCCCTCTCCTTCTCCTTCTCCTCGTCTCATAATACATTACCAACCGTACATTTCTACTCTTCTCCTCCGGTCTCATCTGAATCTCAAATTTTCATATATCGGCAAGCCCGAACTTTGCTAATTTTGCAATGTAGCCTCGATTATTTGAAAGGAGGGGAGTTTTATGAGCTGGGCCCCGGGACCCG